>JASGAT010396834.1:0-14308 GCA_030220025.1 Chelon auratus
AATAAAAGAATCGTAATGAGAAAATTAAACGGTGTGAAATCAACCTGTTCACCTGCTCCTGTGCTGAAGCTACTCACAAAACAAAGAAGAGGTAGTGTGGGAACGTAGCAGAGAGGAAAGATGTGGGGAGGACAGAGGAGAGAGAGAGGGATGAACCTGATTGTCCTCACAGGAACATGTATATGTGTGTGTGTAGCTGCCTTGTGTCAGTTTTGTGAATGGGTTCACAGTCGGACCCGTGGAACATTCCATTCTGGCACAACGTGGGGGTCAATGTGTGTTTGTTTGTATATTCTCATGTTATGGGGACATTAATCTGCTTACACAGTCCCACTGTGGTGACCCGTCTCCCTTTTGACGCCAAGTTACCAAAACATAAATGATTAGTACAATTAGTACACAGATACGGTTTAAGACGGATAAGAAGTGTGGCTTCCAGGAGTTGTAAGTTACTGTAATGTCCTCTGGAGCGATGGAAACACAACCATATGTGTGTGTGTGTTTCTAATTATGAGATCCAGTAAAGAACAGTGTGTAGTGTCTGTCCCCACTCGCTTACACACACACACACACACGTACATCTCAACACCATCCACATTCGCCTGCCTACGCTGCAAGACTCAAATCAACCTCTACACACACACCGACACACCGACACACACACACACACACACACACACAATCCTTGCCTTTTGGCCTGCCGTCCAGACAACTAGCCCATTGTGCGTGGCAACAGGTATGCAGAGAAGAGTCTGTTCAAGAACAGGCAACAGGATGCTCAGCGGCTACGTGTACGTGTGTGAAAAAGCAGAAGGATACGTTCACTCTTTTCACGTCTGCATCTTAAAAGTTCAGTCTCTGCATGTTGTTTCGAAATGGCCTCGAAAAAATTGATGCAAAAATGTACGCGAATTAGATTTAATTTCCCACCGCTTATATCAAAATCCCATTAGAACGGAACTCTTCAATGCCAGCGTCCACAAGAGCCACAATTAAGGCGACCGATAAAGCATTTGAGACTGTAATTGTTGTCCTGGGTGTCCTTTAACATGCCTCTGCCCTCCCTCATTTAACCTGAAAGGACGCGAGAGGTGGATTAAGAAACTCGCAGTGAAATGAAGCATGATAACAGCATTAGCGCAGGAGCAGGTTGGAGGACAGAGGAGGGAGGAGAGCTGGATAGGAGGAAGGGATGAAGGAGTTCAGCGGTGTCACCACACTGGGGGGTGAAGAGGTCAGAGGTCGAACAGCAGAAGGCAGGGGACGAAGGAAAATGGGGAGGGGGGAGAGTGTTGATCCAGCCTTCACAGTGAGTGGATGTCACCTGTTTACACACTCAACAGTCCTGCCACGTTCTGAGAAGAAAGACAGTTGCACAATGGCCTCATCTAACACTTTTTCTCAATGAAATCAATCTGCAGCTATGGTTTATTTAGTCCAGTCTCTGATATATCTCTACGATATAATAAACCAGAACAGTGTTTCAAATGATGTAACAAGTGTTTACAAGAAGGTTTGTACAATCAGATTGTGCTAAATGTACTAACTACTCTCCTAATATGTTATAAACGTCCTGCCTTGGTCCATTTTTCTCCTGTACAGTTTCTCCACTTATGAGTGGGTGTTGGGTGAACGCTTTGGAGGATCAGACACCAAAGCTGACATCCTGAGTCCTGCATGTGGTCAGGTTTAGGCAACAGTCACGCTTCTTGGCAAGTTCCTGGTGTCAGTTAAATGTTGAGCAAACAGACGCATCATTACCCACGCTTCGAATCTCTGCAGACCTCCATCACTCATGAAATGTCTAACCATGGCCTTGGCTGCTGAAAGAGCACGATACTGTCGGTTCGCTAAAGACGGCGTCAGCAGCTAGCAGGAAAGTTTGTCACGCTTGATTCAATTAACTCCGACAGCGTGTTTTTACTGTTGCAGGCCTGTTGTACATCAACGCGACCATTTAATGGTGCTCTATAGAGGAGGTAAGCTATAAACGGACAAATTATAAACTGTAAATCAACCTGGGGTTTACCGGTTGTGTGGTTGGTTAAAGGCAGAAGTGACGTGATGTTGGTGTACTGAAGGAGGAGGCTGGGGTTGAGTTTTGGTCAACAAAGCATGCGACTTTGAAATGGCCGCTAAAGGAGATGTGTGTCTGTTACACAAGCAAAAGACAACTTAATGCGACGATGATAAAATCACAGATGGACGAGGGGTGGATGGATGGGTCATCAAAACACTGGATTTTAATATGGGCGTTGTGTGAAACCAGAAAACTGTATGTGTCATCATCTGTAAGCATTGTGACAAAGATAAAAAGCCCTGTTTTACCAAAATTAAAATAGTTAGCGGACCTGTCTCCCAGACTTAATTCGAAATCAACTTCCTTCTCCAGTGTTTCCACCTTGCTGGCTGTTTTCAACCCTTATTTTTCATCTTTGCTTGAAGTGCTTCATCCAAAGTGTTGTAGGTGCAAATGTAAAAAATAAAATAATAAAATCCCAAATATTTTACTGCAGTGTAACTCAACACCGGGCCCCTCCACTTCCACCTGTATGTGCTACCCTAATTTCCACCTGTTTCAACTTCCCTTCCTTTCCCGTCTCACTGCGGCTCAGTGTTTGGCCCGGTCAGAGGGGAGTAAGAGAGGGAGGCGGGCGGGCGGGGGGGCTGATAGTGGAAGAATGTGGCCATTGTGTTCTCCAGGTATGTGTGTGTTTGTGACAAACAGAGAGAAAGGGAGAGAGGAGAGTGAGGCTGATCAGATCTTGTTACAGGTGTTTCATAAACAACACAATAGCGCTAACAGGTTCCCCTCTCTCTCTCTCTCTCTCGCTCTCTCTCCCCTGCTTTGGATTTCTGCTTCACTGTTGGTAGATTAGTCTTATGGCTTTGTCACACACACACTAGACACAATCTGTGCTTCCCCATCATGAGCATGAGCTGAACACGTGACAGTCATGTGACGCGACCACATACTACATGTGTACAGTTCATGCAGCTTAAACCGTTTCTCTTCCTTATGTTTGAGGTTTGCTGAATAACAATTAAGCCTCCTGTTTTTTTAAAGGCAAAGCAAAGACAAATTTTATTTTTCTTCCTGTTGCCTTTTGTTGTCCCGTCTTCCTGAAACTGGAGAGGGCCCAAACAAGGTCACGCTAGGAGAAAAGTCTAGATACAAGTTCGTGGCTTAGATGACTGTCTGCCCCTTTTTGCAAACGTGGAATGTGATACAGAGAGTCGCGAGATAAGTATCGTTCTGAGAAACGGCTGAACTTACTTGCCCAATCAGAAATGAAGCTACTGTTCGTGACATACGCACAGAATAACTGCCATACTTTCACTGTTGAACTGGTCTCTATTTTTGCTTTTGCTTTTGCACAAGGCAGGGCAAAGAAACGATGTGTCATCACTTCATCAGGTCCGACCAGCATGTCAACGCACACACCTTTTACACACCTTTCTTGTATGTACAGTACCGGCTAAAAAACTCGTTGTCTGCTGAGGTGGAGGACAACCTTAGTGGAACATTAACCGAAACCTAGCCGCAACATTTGATAGCTTACATTACACACTACATTTGTCCGCAAAAGGAAGGTAGATTACCCCAATGTGTAAACTGATTCATGTCCTCACAACAGGAGTAATACAGGCACACACACACTCACGGATGAATATCCTACAGGTGTCAGTGGATGCACCTCCCTGTCCTCCATCGTCACAAGTGGTTGTCAGGAAACAGAAAGTTAGTGAGTGAAACGTTTCGTTTTCACACAAACTCCAGCACAATTAGCTAAATTCAACTTAGCTCACAGAAAAATTAATTATTATTTCATATCAAGTCATGTTTGTTATGTCCATAAAACGCATTTTCTTCTTAATTTTAGTTTTTTGTTAAACATTTTGTTAAACCAGCTATTACCATGAATAACCTGCAGTTTGAGGCCTCAGTTAGAAAGCACACATCACTCATCACCATCTAACGTGTAATTTGCAATACACTGACAGGTGTATTCTAATAATCTCATAAATGGTTCAAGACAAAAAGCTGAGTTGGATTTGAACTCGTCTCGTGCACATAAGGTGTGAGTGCACACACTCACACACTCTATACGCTCACTAAATCTGGTTTGTACAACAACAGGACACCCAAGGCTGACTGGCGCCCTGCTCGACCAGTTTCTGAAACACACACACACACACACACACGAGACGAGTAGACTAGACACCGAGTGAACACACACACACAGACACACACGTCCCCACACAAATAAACATCCAGTCCTCGTCCCATAACCTTGCAGTGAAGGTTACAGCAGTCAGCTGGGTCAGTGTGAACGCCGGACCAGCTGAAGAAATGTCCTTCCAGATACCCACTGTGTTTGCCTGTGTGTGTGCGCGCTCTCCAAACTTCCAGGTGAGAAAACACGGCATCGTCTACCCACACAGCATAACTGTCACAGACTAAGACCGAAGTGAGAAAAACGGACGCAAAGGAAAGAAAAAGAGACAAACGGTGAGATCTGAGCCAACCTGTGGGATGATGGGACGTGTAGTCGTGCTGTCGCTGTACGTTCTTCTGCCACCCTTCAAAAGCAAAGATCCGGCGTGTCACTTTCTCATCTTCCTTTGCTCTTCCTCTCCACCTTTGTGTTTCTCCTGTCAGGTTCTCTCCGGCCTCTTGCTCGCTGTCAAGGCACCACCTGTCTCCAATGACAGGTCCCCCCCCAAAGCACAATCAGAAGAGATCTCAGACACCTCTAACAACAACGCCGCACACACACACACACACACAGTGAGAGAGGACAAGTCAGAGTTTCTCTTCTCCTTTTGGTGTTTTTTGGATTCTGACTCAGATCCTCTCTGTTTGTCCTCTCCTCTGCTCCAGTCACGACAGCGATTGTAGACGTAACAGCAGGAGACAGGATAGGAGGGGGGGGGCACACAAGGTCTCAAAGTGGAGGAGAGAGGAGAGAGCAGGAGGTGGCGGAGTTGAAGAAACGAGCTAGAAAGAGAGAGAGAGAGAGAGAGAAAGAGGGAGGGAGAGATGGAGGGAGGAAGGGCAGTGGTAATTAGTGAGTCTGTACCTGACTCTCACTGACATAAGCCCCACATTCCTCAGAACCGAGAAGGGGGAGAGAGACGAGGGAGGGAGGGAGGGAGGGGAGAAAAGTTCTGAGCACACACACCAACGCGCTAATCATCCCAACAGAGGCAAAAAAATCTATCTTCCTTACAGCCCACCATAGCTGACGAGGCGCTCGGGTCAAGGTAGCATGGTGTCAAGTGGAGGTGCTGCTGCCGATGCTGGATCTCCTCAGTCCGTCACCTAAAGGCTCCAAGCGCTTTTCTCGCAAGTTTTCAGTTTCCTCTAATTTCTCTTCTTATTTGACAGAACCTCTCTCTGTCTCCCTCACTGTTCCTTTCGCTCTCTCTCTTTCTGTTTCTGTCTCGATGTGTGTATGGTGTACACAGTGCCTGCGCCTGAAACTCACCAAACCTGAATCCGACTGCCCAAAGCCCCAACACACCTCCTCCCTCCCCCCTCCCTCCCTCCCTCCCTCCTTTCTATCATTCCGGATGGGAAATGCTATCCTTCTGTTGCCCTGTCCAATCTGTGTGTGTGTGTGTGTGTGTGTTTGAGCGATTGCATGTGTGCGTGTGTTGCCCTTGCAAACAGCCAGACCTGAATCAAAGCAGCCAGAGCAACATTCCTCTAAAAGAGTTTCCTGCACACCTAGTCCAGAAAAAAATAACAACAATAACCCCTCACACATTACACGATCAGTCGCATCTCCCCCGCTTGCTTATTACCGATGATCACATGCCCACACCGACCTGAGCTCATTCACAAATATATACACCCCTGAGGTCACGGTGACGTGCTGTCTTTATGCCACACGGTGCTGACTCCTTTGACGTGCGAGCTGCAGATCCCTCTGTAATGACAGCTTTAAGTGATAACCACACTCTCAGATTTCCCCGAGTTCAACTGTCAGCGCGAGCCTGACTCACTGACAGCTGGGAAGAGAAACTTAAAAACAAGAAACTTTACTGCTGTAAAGCTGAACTGAAAGTGGAGATATTTTGAATGATACAGGTTGAACACAGTCCCTCTTTGCCTACCCACCTACACTCTTTATTCTCTTTCCTTTCCGACAATATAGTACTTGTTTGATCATGTAGCTCAGTTTCACCACCCCAGTCCTCCAGTGTTTCAACTCTCATTCAGCTTTGTGTGTGTGTGTGTGTGTGTGTGTGTGTGTGTTTGCTTACCTGAATTCCTTGGAGAGTTTGGCGAGTGGGCGGGACCGAGCGCTTCCTGCTTCCTGATCTCAGGTGCGTGGCGAGCGCAACGTCTTTGTGACAGCTCGTTGTCATGGAGACGGAGAGAGAGATAGAGAGAGAGAGAGAGAGAGAGAGAGAGAGAGAGCTAGAGAGCGGTCACCACTGCGATCAGCCAACTACCAGAATGAGGACAGAAGAGAGAAGAGAGGAAGCTGGATTTTCTGTTGAGAGCAACAACAGACACACAAGCATACATTCAGATGAAGCCCACACTCACACACTCACATGCACACAGTAGGGAACTTGCAAGTGTGTGTGTGTGTGTATAGGAAACTGAGATTGAGTCAGACGTGCTCACACAGAGAAATAACGTTTCAACACAGCGCCTGAACTCTGGCAGGGAGGAGGCCGGGCCGTTGGATGAGTTGCTCAATACATTTGACTTTAATGCTTACTTAACAGATCTCACAGGCCTTCAATAAATTGTGCAAACACAGGAGCATATACGACGTCGAGTTAGGTCTTACAGGTAGGCTGCAGAGCTCATAGCTGACCTTTAGAAGCTCAAGTACACCATAGAAAAAGTTTCACCGATAAACTTTCCTGCTTTTATCACAAGTGGAAGCAGTAAAGTAGCGCTGGGATTTAATCATCGGTATTTAATATAGAGCAAGAGTAGATAAAGCCTGTCTGTAGTTCAGTGTTGGTTTTGATAGAAAACAAAAAAACAGTGTAATAGTTACCAAAGTCTAGAGATTCAAACATAATTAGACAGACACACGTGAAGTTAAAAAAAACATCAACATAAGATAATTTTGTGGAAAATTCTTTGCAGGCAGTGACTGTCTAAAGAGTGTGACGCATAGACATGAGCAGACATTATTATTCCCCCCAGGTATTCTTCACCGGCAACTGCAGCTGTCACTTGTTAAGCTCGATTTATGCTTCTCAATAGTCGATGTGCGCCTCCCTTGAAATGTAAATACACATTGCAGCAACACAGATCACAACAGCTACAGTTGGTGGGAAAAGAGGGAGCATGTTATCCTCCCTCCTTCTTCTTCCTACACATCACCCACTGATTTCACTAAAAGTAGCTGTTGCTTATCATTTATTGGCTCCAACTCCGACGTGAGCCACTCGGTTCTGATCCTTCAAAGCCTGCAGAGGAGCTCAACACTAGCCGCCAGCTAGCATTTTAGCATTTTGTTTTAACACAACAATGCCGACACTCCAGCGCACAAGCCTAACAGTGGAGACAGTGTAATACTGTACTACACAATGAAAACAGAGATAAATCAACAGCTCTCTCAGTTATTTTAAACAAATGTTAAATACCGTAAGATTAATTGGCATCCGGCACAACATTATGACCACTGACTTGAGATGTAAATAACATTGAAAATCTTGTGACAATTCAATGTTCTGCTGGGAAACTTTTGGACCTGGCATTCGTGTGGATATTACTTAGACATGTAGCACCCACCTAGACCAGACCAGGCACCCCCACCCCATAGCAATGACACTCCTTGATGGCAGGATGCAGCCTGACACAGAAACACACACAGAAACAATTTAAGAACAACTCACAAAATAACACAGCACAAGGTGTTGACCTGGCCTCCAAATTCACTAGATCCCAAACTGATCAAGTATCTGTGGGATGATCCACAGAGGCCCCCTCCCTCAACCCATAGGACCCAAAGGTCCCCACTAACAACATTCAGTTGCCAGACACCACAGGACACCCTCAGAAGGCCCATGTCTATTCTCTAATGGGTCACAACTGTTTTGGAGGCACAAGGGAGACCTACACGATATTAGGAAGGTGGTCATAATGTTATGTGTGACTGGTGTATATTACAAAGCTTTTGTTTCAATAGCGTACCTAGTGAACTGGCAAGTGAGTGTATTTTTTCAACAAGTCTCCTGCTCCAGTAAAACTGTGTATTCATGCTGTTGCTTCTATCAGAAGAGAAATGTGGCAGCGATAACAAAGGCAATAGATGAGGCGATAAGATCCAAAGTCCAAATTCTACAGGTTTCTTTTTGTGAACTGTTTTCAAGGTTTTGCAGGGGTTTGTATGTGGTGATGAATCTCTTGAGCTTTTGGTCACAAAGCTTTCTCTAAATTGCTGACCAGGAAACACCTAAGCTTCCCTAAGAGTGTTGACTTGACACTCTGAGCGGTCATAAAGAGGGCTATGCTCACCATGCAAATGATTTTCTAGTCATCTACAAAATGTGTTGCTCCTCGGCCCACCGGGTCGTTTGCCATTGTTTCTAGTTTTCCTGTACACATCTGCGTTGTTCAAAAGTATCCAAATGTTGATTCTGGCAAAAGAGCAACAGTTGAAACCTCTGTGATGCATTTTAACCTCATTATTATCTGATGGTCATGTGACGGACACTTAAGTTGAGGATGACGTCACAGTGAAGACAATGACTCAACACTTATTCCAACACTGTTGGATGTTAATAAAAGCTTTTGAGAGGCATCTGTGCTGATAAATCAACACTGGCTATATAATCTTAAAGACATTTTGTGTTCTGGTAAATATTTGGATACAGTGATTCAGTTTACAGCATTTACCAGCTACTTAATGTGTTAATTGAATGTATTTTCAGTTGGATAGTGTAATAATATCGTTTAGTGAGTATGACATGTGCTATCAAACATTTGAGAAAACCTTCTTAAATAACATAAAGTATTAATAATGGTATTCCCATTCAGTGAGATGATTGGAATCGTTTAAAACTTTATGACAACGATATTTTGTTTTATTGGTTGGCGGACACCAATAAAAAATTTGGTAGTTCATCTGGATTTCATCCAATGTGAATAATTTAAACTGAACATGAACAGTGTTTAAACTAGCTGTTTTACACTCAAGATTCCAATAATGAAGGATCAGGTAAAATCTCTTTTCTGTCCACTTGCTTGCAGTTGCAGATACACAACAAAAATAAACGGAAAACAGCAGAGCACAGAAAAGTTCAAAATTAGAGAAGTTCATTCACTTAAAGAAACTGGAAAATGAGAACATCCAGTGTTGGTTATAAACTCTCATGACACTATGGTCAAAACAGGTCAAACTCTGTGGTTTATACCTCTGCGTTAAGTTGATGCAGCGGTATAAACCGACAACGCAGACACCTATGCAGAGCTTTCGCAGAGCCTAGCGGTGTAGCTGGCACGTACCTCCCCAGAAATGTAATGTAACTACACGCCGCTGCGACGCAGAGCTGTGATTGGTCCGCTTGGTAATAACGTGTTTCCTCTTGAGTATTACCATCTCTGCAATTTTCAAATTGATTGTTTTGGATCAATAAAGAATTGGTGAGGTTAACTGAGGAGGTTCGTTTGACTCGCGTTTGGCGAAATTTTGGCGAAAGTTTCAGTCGCCATTGTTGAAAGTGAAGCAGGAAGTAGAAACCAAAATGAACCAGACTGGCAAAAAAGACACAGCGCAGAGTGACGAGGCACAAGTATAAATGGCTCACACCGGTGTAGGCTACGTGCGCAGGTTACGGCGTCCGTGTCCCGCAGAGGTATAAACAAGGCTGTACACTGTCCTGAGATCTTCACATGTTAAGACGTATATACAATAAATTGACTTGAGCTGAAAAAGTTAAATCAAGACAGAGTTGAAAAATTGCACCTTTAGTCTTAATTTTTTCTCTCACTAACGCTACCACCTTTCAAATAAAATTTTCTTCCATTTGACTATACCGTGCAGTTATTTCTAAGGTCCCATGGAGTCCACCAGAAGGGGTGGAACTTCACCTCTCTATATTTGCAGAAATTAAAGCCAAAGCTTACTAAAAACACTAATAAGTGTATTTCCCCTAATGTTGAACAAGTGATGTTCACAAATCGTTCAATCCTTTGATGAGAGCTTAACAAACTTTTGGTTTACACACACACACACACACCGGCACTTTTCACATGGGGTAAACAAAAGCAAACCCTCCCCACAATAAGCGGCTCAGACCCTGCCCTCGTTGCTACACAATAGAAAGAGAGACCTGAGACACACAGCGCAGAGATTCCCAGGGAAACACTCTTATAACGCCGACAATGCCGCACAAAGAGATGAGGCGGTGTCGCTATTCACCTGCAACAAGTGGGTCCGATCAAGCCGTCACACACACATACACAACGCAAACCAAAGAGAAAAAAAGAGGAAATCTCAGATTGTGTTACTATTGTGGGTGACGGTGAACTGGATTTATGACGTGAACATGTGCATACTTAAATCATTTGTAAATAATGAACTTACAGGCACATGGTGGGCACCTGCCACCTTTTGGACGGTTAAGTTCTTCTAGATGTGATATCATGACTGAATTTAAGATCAAGTTAGAGTTAAAGTTGAAGGCATTAGAGAGAGTTAGTGATGGAAACGTGTGTGTGTTCTGGTTCATAATCATTGTTTGTGGCCTTGATTGAGATCTCCTTGTTTTTAATCTGCTAGACTGTGTCATTTCCCTCCCCTCTTCCTCTCTCTGTGTCGCCCTCTCTCACGTTTCATAAATAACAAGATCACTTACAAATGTGGCTGTGATGTAGCAGGAGGGTTTCTTTTCAAGTTCTGACCTTGTACTTTACACAAAAGCTTCATTCTCCGTGTCGCAAACAAAGTTAAAGCTCAGTGTTACTTAGAGGTGGACGTGCAGTGTGTGTGTGTGTGCGTATGTGTGTGTGTGTGTGTGTGTGTGTGTGTGTGTGTGTGTGTGTGTGTCTAATAGTATCTAATTGGGTCTTGATGAGTGAAAGAGATCAAACTCAACCTGATGAGCTCCACTAAATCTCATTCTCTCGCTCTCTCGCCGGCAGCATACTAATGTGCTTGCCCACTAGGTAGTGTACCTTAGCAGGAGGGTAAGCAGTTATACTGACGATACAGAGGAAATCCACTTGCAAGCATCTCTAAAAATCACAAATAAACACATTATAGTTGGTGTTTTCATTTAATTTGTACAAAGTTTTACTGTAAAAATAGTCTCACAGAAGGTTTAGTGTCAAACTATTCATTGGCAGTCATTTCTTGGAGTCTCCTGCTTCACTGCTTGTGAACTTG
Organism: Chelon auratus; assembly: GCA_030220025.1. Taxonomy (NCBI): domain Eukaryota; kingdom Metazoa; phylum Chordata; class Actinopteri; order Mugiliformes; family Mugilidae; genus Chelon; species Chelon auratus. The sequence continues at coordinate 11,370 of JASGAT010396834.1, forward strand.
GACAAGAAATTGTCGTGATGTTTAGTAGTGATGCTTTAAACTTTGTTTTTGTGTAGTTAAAGGTGCTAATTATAAAATGGTAATCACAAGTTCAGGTGGATGAATATCTGAATTATGGACCAGAGCCAGGCTAACCATTTCCCTGTAGTTTCTAGTCTTAATGCTAGGCTAAGCTGTCTGCATGTGAGTCAGGCCTTATTGTTTTATTTTTTTATTTTGCCTTTATTTAACTAGGTTTGTCCCATTGAGATCAAAGACCTATTTTATAAGGGAGACCTTGCCAAGAGTGGCAGTAACACAGTTTGAACAGAAATAACATTAAAGCATAACATAAAACCGTACAGTTACATAACACAGAAGAGCTCAATTAAAACATTTGCACACAGACAAACTGGACTCAAGAGATTAAACCATCTTTTTAGAGTCATTCAGGGATACCACATTTCGATGTTCAAGATTGCACTGTAGGTTGTTCCATGCTGCAGGAGCAGAAAACCTAAAAGCTGTCTTGCCCAATTTATTTTGTACCTTAGGAACCACAAACTGGAGTATGTCCTTAGGACAGAGGCTGTATTTCTCACATGTTAAGCTTAAAACAGAAGATAAATACACAGGAATCATGTCAAGAATGGATTTGAAAATAAAAACCACCGAATGCCAGTTACTAAGGCAGTGTGTACTCAAAGCAGGCAAGCTCACTTTTAAATATAAGACACAATGTGAGTAAGAGATCCACAGTTTGTGATGAATCTCAGAGCCCCATGATACACGCTATCCAGGCTGTGAAGACAGTAAGACCCATAATCAATTGCAGGTAAAAACGTCGACTCCAACAGTTTGTGGCCTTTTTGAGACATAAGATAACTGGTTGTCAATTACAAATCCCAGGTATTATAAGTAGAACCCAATTCACTATGGTGACCATTTCTGGACAACATTGCTGATCTTACTGCACTGGAAGTTCTATCAGTATTGAGTACAAGTTGCAGTTGACAAACTCTGTCAAATGCATGATGAAGATGAGCAAAGCTAGATAGCAGGGGTTGGTGCAAAGCAATAAATAACAGTATCATCAACATAGAAATGGAAATGGAAAGTTGCGCCTGGATTACTCTATCCGAGGCAACAGTGGAGCCAGAACCGAACCTTGTGGGACCCCTTGTGCATTTTCAGAAAAGCCAGAAGTTGTAAGATGTTCAGTTAGCGTGTTGTGGTCAGCCGTATCAAAGGCCTTAGACGCCTTATTGCCTCGTTGATGGTAATATACAGTATGCTGAGAACACTCTTCTCAGAGCAGTGGTCTAAGTTATAGAAACATATTAATGACAAAATTAGACGTTCTAAGATGAAGTGTAGGTACAACTATAACTCTTTTGGCCACACAGACACAAGGCTGGAGTGTAAATCTGAATAAAGCTATTGTGAGAGGTTGTTTTAGGTACAAGTGTACAGGTAAACTGATTAAATGAAGAAGTAAAAAAAACATAAAAGAAACTCCTTCTAGCAGTTTACAGCTTCCCGTAAAGATTAGACCTTTATTGAGAAAATTCCAGGTCAGCTTATGGCCGCACAACCCGCCGTCTCCAGCCGGGCCGATTATTGAATTGAGTACCCTCACAAACACACACACACACACACACACCCAAAACATACAGAGCAACTGGAGCCCTGTGGTGAGGCGACATTGATGACGCGTGTTGGATGGGATTATCTCTCCAGCTGTACTCTCACCCACAGAGAAGTGGCCTCAGAAAGCTCACTGTGGTTTTTCCATGCACTAATAAACCCTCTCATGCTATTTTTCTGGCAAGTTTTGTGACTTACCAATTTACCGGTATACTACAAACATCCACTGATTCAGATATAAGTTTATTTCTTCTTGAGTGGGTGCTGAGTTTGCGTTCACTTTGTTTTTTTACTTCAGCAGAAAGAAAAATATGACTCTGGGTCATGCATTCTTAATACGCAGAGGCCAGAAAGTGGCTTTGAAATAGGTCAGTCACTGCAGTGATAACGCTGCACTGCATCGCTGTAACAACCTGAGGATATGTCTCCCTCTGTTGGTCAGAGGCAAATACCGCAGTCACAAAAATCACTGTGGGGACTTTTAGGAAATCTTTTCCAAAAGCTGCTAAATGGCTTGATGCTCTAACAATGTGCATCAACAAAGACAATAAAAGTCTCTGAAGGTGTGCTGTGCTGTCGTACGTGGCATCAAGAAGTTGGCAGCAGATCTTTTAAGTCCTGGAAGTTGCAGGTTAGGGCCTCAGTGGAAAAAGACTTTCATTTTCTTTCTTTCATTTCATGCTTCATGAAAGACGGGGGTCCTTACATCTATCTATCTATCTATCTATCTATCTATCTATCTATCTATCTATCTATCTATCTATCTGCACTCCACCACAGTGATCAGTAGGGGGCAGTCCCAATCAGATGCCTCTGAGGCCTCCATGTTGTCTCATAAGGAGACAGTGCAGTATGATAAAGTCAATAACAGGTCCAACTGGTCAGACCAACATATTTCTAAGTACTGGAACGTATCTCATCCTATCTCTTTCATTACTCTAACACATGCCGACATTACACTGGTTTACACTCACATAGTTTCTTTGGTTGCCGGTGGTGGTCAGTCTGATCTACTTTATATTTTTCTCTTTTTAATCGATCAGTCGTTAAAGGAGGCCTAACAGGGATGACACAGTGTGTTGTGTATTTTTTTTTTTCCCCTGCATATCTGTCTCAGATGGATCAGACATCCTTCATTATCATATTGTTGCCATGGCATTTCAAACTCAGGACAGGAACAAACTCCAGCGGGAAGCCATGCATGACAAAGAGGTGATGAGAGGTATGAAGAGCTCTCCGGTTGATTGGGACAATGTACGGCAGCCAGCGCAGAGTTCAGAAAGGACCAGAAAACAGTTTAGAGTCAAATTCTG
>JASGAT010396836.1:0-11250 GCA_030220025.1 Chelon auratus
CCCATTTGTCTTTGTAAGCAGATGTTCTATTTTGTCTTTATTTTTTTGTCAGAATGCACCAGAATGCTTAGTTTGTACGTGAAAATCACAAAAATCTACTGGGGTAGGATGCCCCCAGAGCCCCCTACAGGGGTTTGATTTACAAACTTTGCGCCCCCCCTAATACAAAATTCACCAGCCGCCACTGTTCCCCTTTAAGGTCACAGTCATTAACCTGCCACTGTAATTCTCAAATATCAAACATCCGTAGCGCATGTATGCAAGCGATCGCAAGCATGCGCAAGATACGCCAATAAACACACATCGAGGATATTTCAAATTTCATTCCTTTCTTTTTCCACTGCTTAAAAGGAGTAATCTTTTGACTTTTAACCTCCTTGAGTTTAGAATATAGGACCAAAAATGTCTTCAAAATCTCTTACTACATTGTTCAAAAAGAACAAAACCATTACTGAACAGCAAAATAATCACTTGTTTATTTGTGGTAAGCGAAACCTAATTAAATCTAATAAGGAGGAGAAGTGCTACTATGAGTGAGTAGGTTTTTATCCCTATGCGATAAAATATAAAAATATTCACACAAACTTGATCATTTTTAAAAGCATTATATAAAAGAGGACCCTATGTTTTTTTGGTCCAGGCTAGCACTGCTTAGATGGAAATTATTAAGGTTACGTGGGATGGTTTAAAAAGGTTCAAAGGGTTCAGATGTCCTCAGTGGCAGAATGATTTTCAGTGTGATGAAAGCCCAAATTGAACGCTGGTACAAACACATACACACAGTGCACTCTCAGACACTCACACCTCATTCCCAGAAACATATCTCCTGTCACACACACCTCGCTCCCTTTCAAACCCGCCGTGATGGAGATTAATAGCCGCATTTAAGGCCCGCTGAGCTCCACCTGTCAAGGCTGGAGCCTCCAGGGCAGCGCCGGCCTGTGCCTCGGAACGAGAGACCGTCCTGGGGCGAGATCCATCACGGAGGTCCGCGACAGGCTGGATCTCTGGAGCCGGCCTCCGCAGCTGGACCACCGACGCGGGGCCATCCGTCCAGGATGACAGGCACACTGAGCGAATCCAACTGGAGCAGACTCGATAGCTGCTGGATAGACGAGTGGGGGCTCCGAGCGAAGGAGTGATGATTGCATCGGGACTGTGTGTACTTTTGTGCAAGTGCGTGCCGTTACCAGCACAAATATGCTGTACACTTCTTTTAGTACTGCCTGTGTGCACAATTAGGACAGAAGGAGAAGGGGTGGGATGTAATCTTTCCTGGTCTAGGTGTGTTACATGAGGTTTAACATTGTCTGTTTACCATTGCAGACCCAAAATATCTCTTATATTCTTCATATCAGAGTCATTTATCTCCATTTTAACCAAGTTGGGCAGAGAAAAGGCAGCTTTGTAGTCCCTAGTTAAACAATTTAAACAATCAGGTAAAGGGGAAAATTGTCAAAAGGGTTCAGAAAATGCTAATTGAGTTGATCAAAGGTAAATCTCCTGCTCCCGTGTCTATATGCTCACACTAGCGCTATGGTAGAGATGTGTTTTACATCAAACCAACAGAGATTCAGTAATCTGTGTCTGAATATGTGATCTGTAAAAACTGAGTGAAGCTCGTTACATACTCCAGGAAAAACGAGAAATTTTTTCTTGAGGTGAGCAAGAAGAAGAAGTTCGTTCTGATCAGGTCATTCACACTTCACGAGATTCTCAAGTGCCGAACTCTTAACAGCATACATCACATGTTCTAAGCATTGAGGGAGATGTGGGAGATGGACGTTAAGAGGCATTTTTCTTATTATTTTTTGGATGTCGGCCAGTGGCTTTTGATGGTGATGTCCATTGGACCACGACGTTCATTCAGCATGTACAGACACACAGTTTACCGATCTCTATCCAGGAGAGATTAGCTGTCCCACTGCGAATATTAGCATCTGAGAGCCCACAGAGTGGCCGCTAGCATTTATGCTTTTCTGCATTAACCACACCCACTTTCAATATCTGACCAGTCACAGAATTGTTGTCAGACACCACATGACAAAAAGAGTCCTGCCTGAATGATGTGTCAAGAACAAGCTGCAAGAACTCTCAAACGAGGCCTATGAGAACAAAATAACGTCAAAAAAACTGAACATAGGTAGAATCCAAAAAAAAAAAATAAATCAGATGTTTAACTAGAAAAAAAGAAACTCTACGTTCAGGAGAAAGATCACAGTCTAATAAAAAACAATAGGCAAGAGGAGCGTAAAAAGAAGAGAACTGCGGATCTGTAGGCATATGTCATGTAGTCACCTTTTTGGTGTAATTACGCTCACTGCCACAAGGGGGACGCAGAAATTACACACAGTGCCTTTAATGGACAAAAGGCCAAATCAAAGCTTATGTTCACATTCTTTCTTTCATCAGTCAAATAAAGTCTACTGCTTTATAAAATAGGATTGCCTCCTGAAATAACACTAAATAAATACGTAGTGGTAGAATAATATGAGAAAACTATTATTTTGAAAGTATTTTCCTAGAACATCTATGAACTTTTGGAGAAACAACTGATAGTGTGGCTTATGACAGTGTTTGGTGTGTAAGCAAAAAGAAAAAAAATGACATTTTCTTTAAATAAGTTATAAAGATAAAAATACTTCCAGATAGCTTTTTGTTGCTTTGTTGAGGAGTATTTCTCAGAGCTGGGCTGGTTGCGACGTGCTGACGGCTGAGGCTTGACAGCTGCCTTGACCTGTCAGTCACTTCTATTACAGTATCAACAACAGCCCGCCCACAAAGCGCTGCTGGATGCTGACTGTTTGCGAGCCTCGGTGCAGAGGCACAACAACGGCTCCCGTCTCCTTACCCGGCAGCCCTCTGTCGTGCATCACAAATAGCGTGTCGCGTGTTTTAGCATCCTAATAAAGGGGACTATGACATTTGCTCTCCTTAAAATAAGTTTGATAAATCATGTAATGTATGGCTGGACAGTCTCAACAGATTTGTCAAAGTCTAAAACCAGGAGCTATTAATTACTCCCTGACTTGTGTTCCACTTAAGTAAACCCAAGTTTCTTTTGACCTAAACCCATATACAGAGCACAAGGCAAGGACATGTTGGAAGAAGGTTTATTTAAAGCTCTGTGGAGTAACATATAAGAATAATAGGTAAGTCTCAGACTGGTTAAATCGTGACAGGACATTAGAATATTTATCCAAGTCCCACGAGATCCGTGTCCTCACCTAGCTGTAGAGACTGGCACAGGCTGTAAATCCAAAGAAAGTTGACTGAAATCATCATTTAATCTGTCTGTAATTGTAATATTTTGCTATCTGGGATGCGACAGATCCCAGATCACACATAATCCCATGACTTTTGATTAAATCCGCTTGTAATTACCCTTTCCGGTTCCACATCCAGCATCCAGTTGTACAATAAAACATCAGCATTTCACACTTTCTACGCTTCCTGGTTGTGTGTTTTCCTAATCTACAACAACTCCTTGATGTGCTTGGCATGAAAGTCCTCATATTCACCCCAGTCCCAATCCCAAGTATCCAAGAAACACATGACAATAACCACATTAGATCCGTGTTCTCACCTAGCTCTGGATACTGACTCAGGCCATAAATCCGGCAAAGTTGACTGAAATCATCATTCAATCTGTCTGTAATTGTAGTATTTTGCTATCTGGCATGCTTCAGATTCCAGATCACCACATAATCCCGTGACTTTTGATTAAATCCGCTCGTAATCACCCTTTCCTGTTCCGCATCCGGTAGCATCCAGTTGTACGATAAAACATCAGTATTTCACACTTTTTTCCGCTTCCTAGTTGTCATCCCTAATCTACAACAACTCCCCTGATGTGCTTGGCATGAAAGATCATATGATATTTTTTTTTTACTTTTCCCAATCAGATCACTCCAGTAATCAGATTACATGCCATTTGTGCTCCCTATCCACTGAACCACTTACTGCAGCTTTAGATAAGGAGGTGGTCTGCGTTTATATTTTTGCAGCAGTAGATTATATAATTTTTTTTCTTCTTGTAATCTGATTCCATGTAATTAGTTACTCCCTATCCAGGCGTATCACTCGCAGGAGCTTTAGATAAAGAGGCAGCGCATGCGGTGAGGCTCTGTTGACGATCGGCGCGGCAAAGCTACCAGAGCTGTTGGCTATTAGCATAATTAATGTCATCGCCCTAATGCACTCCGGCCCTCAGACAGCCGGCTTCACACACGGAGACTCTCTTCTCACAGTGGATTCGTACAAAGGCCTAAGAATTAAAGCAGAGGCCGCAATCGAAATCCGTAAAACACAGAAGTGAGGGCTCAGCAGGAGAGGCCGCCGTCACGTGGGAGCGCCTCTGTTTTGTAACGCTAACGTGTCACGGTGGCGAAATCTGGAAATCTGCTACATCATGTCTCGGGCACCGAAAATAAAATCGTACACTGTGACGTATTGTGTTAAAAGCTGGGGCAAGATAGGTTAGATAGAACGTGGGCCTGTGTGTTAAAGATAGCACAGGATGCCTGAGGGGGTGTGACAGCAAACCAGAGCTGCCTGCTCTTTCTCTCTCTTGTTCTTTTTTTTTTTCCCGTTTCTTTTTTTTCCTCCTCTTTCTCAACACCTCCCAATTTTTTTCTCTCTCTTCCTCCCTCTCATTCTCTTCTCTGCGCCACAAAGCTATAAAGCAACTGTAGCTCTGAAGGCGAAGCACACATCTCTCTCTCTCTCTCAGATTCCACTCTGCTCTTAACCGTTTCAAATCTCGGGTGCCAAGGACATTGAGGAAGCTTAGAGTGTGAAAAGTAAAGCCACTTAGCGAGGAAAATAAGCATATCACATGCAGTGAGTTGGCGTGGCTGAACTCACATCGACAAAATGTGTCGGTGATTTGACACAATTCCGCGATTTCTGCCAAGATTTTATGTTTTCCCTCTTTAAAATAAACACATTTTGTCCTGGCAGTCACAAACGGTCAGCGTTAGCGGCTTCAGACTCGCAGAAATACATTTATTGACGCAATCTAGAAAGGATTACATAATGCGGACACGTGGCCGATCACTATTAGCTTTGATCGCACCTGCGCTGGATGGATTAGAGGAGAAAAAAAAAAACAGCGGTGTGAAACAAGTTGCTTTCTGTTTCGCAGCCACAAAGTGCACTACGGGAGCAGATCCGTGTTCACTTTTTTCGAGAGCAAAACTAAAGCTCAGCATTGTCTGCGAGGGAGTCTGACACCCGAGCAGTCGTCTCCTTTTCACAGCCTTCCTGCACAGGTTGTACGAGGCAGGCATTAGCGCGTCAGTGCCTATGGCGGTAGCCGTGTAACTGATTAGCTGGCGCACAATTTCACTTCTCCAGTGTCTGTATGGCAGTAAGTCGATCTTTCACTTGAGCGTCAACTTTTCAGATGAGTACTCACTTTCTTTTCCGATCGAGCCAACGTTTTCAACCATTCATATTTGTTGGATTCAGGTCTCAGGTCTTAAATTGTTGGCTAATTTGTTGTGGCAGCTGATGAAAGAACATAGCTGGCTTCTGCTTGCCGAATAATATTACATCCACCACATCTGGATGCCTTTCTCAGTCACAGAACCACGGTTACATCTGTAACCTTTGTTTTACTTGTGGGAAAAATAAAAACACAGATTCTCCTGTGAAGTCCTCGGTCTGCTGTGTTATTAGACAGAACACGACGTAGCTCTAAATAGCCCATTGTGTAACACTATCACGAGCCAGTTTGGAAATTTTAGACTATCACGTAAAAAAAAATAAAAAAAAGCCATTTGGTCTTTTCTTCTGCCTTAGAGTCTAGGACCAAGGAGTGATCAAGACATCGCAGTGTCAACCCAAGCCCTGACCTTTTCACCCCATACACGGGTCAATATGTTGAAATGCAGCCGGGGGGCAAGGCGAAGCTTAATATCCATTTTGACGAAACAATGGAGGCAACTGTAACCAAGTGTAAACGTTGCACTGTAGCAGTAACCTGCATAGAAACAAGGCGTGCTTTTAAAGCTATGCTACGGTGATGGGACAAGGAACTCGGTATGGTGTCTCTGTGACTTTTATCCCACTTTTATTTAGAAACTGCTGTTTGTCTAATATGTTTCTGCTTCATCTGCCACACCTGTGTCGACATGTTAGCAGATAATCTCCTAATTCAGCCTAATTCAGACCCACAAAAAGTCTAACTGGTAAAGAGACGCAGCTGAACATTAAATAGTGTGAGCGTGCAACAAGTAAAAGTGTCAAACCTCGAATAAATTATAGAGTTTAGTGCACAAGATCAGAATATAAAGCGGCAACTGACAAGTTTTCTCCAACACCACCCCAACTGTTTCCAAGTGGTATCACCAGAATCAGCAACTGTCAGCAATACGGGACAACACAAATCCAACAGAGGCGTTTTAAGAGAATAAAGAGGTTTGCTGATTGAAGAGGCGACATAAAATCATGAATTTGTTTTATGTGGAGTCATAACAAGTTAAAGGGTCGCTTTTTACAAACAAGTCACTACCGCAGGGGTTCCTGTCAGCGCGGAGGGAGGGCATTTTCCACCATTAATTTTTATTAGCCTCCTAATTTGTTGGATAATTTCCTTGCAGTGGAAGGACATAGCTGGCTATCGCCGCTCTGATTGCGCAATGATATTACCTGCACCGCATCTGGAGGTCGTCCTGAATCACAGAACCGGGGTTACGCTTGTAACCTTTGTTTTACTCGCATGGGTCTGCTGTTATTTGCAGATATCATGAGCCAGTTTGGGAACAAAACAAAACTTTAACGCTTCCCGATCTACATTTGTGTATGGATTACATTAGAGTTGTGAAAATCCAGGATGTCTGTCGAAATCGCTTTGATGCATTTCCACAAGATTGAAGACAATTATCTGCAATACTCAAGCAGAGTAGACGAGGACACGAAAGACTGCATGGTGCTACAGCTTCAGGATTACAGATAAGCTGAGGTGACAAGCTCATAACAAGGTTGTCTTCTAACAGCTCTAATGATACACTGAGTCCAAGTGAGCATGAATAACAAGGTCTGTGATCGGGATCAGGCTGCACGGTTCGACCAAAGCGACAATGTCATGTCGCGGCGTCTACACCGTAACCGGAAACTCATGAGTGCAGACACACACACACACACACAGTGCATGAGTAATAGGTAAGTGCTTATTGTGACGAACATGAAACTGCAGAGAAAGTTTTACATCTGCAACCTGTCATTCATTGATCTGAGGTGTTTACAGTGCAAGTGCCAAAATGGCAGTCGGTGTGCATGCACCGCTTTGCTCTCGTTGCCGTTCCACGTCTGGAACCCACACGTGAAGGGTGGACTGCAAGTTATTCATGCGGCAATCTCGCTCATACAGAAAGAAGACCGAAGGGAATCCTGGGAGACATCCGACAAACGCCACAACACGAATCTGTGTCATTCGGCGAGCGGCTTCGTCCCGTGAACCAGGTGAATGCGGGATTCAAAATGAAGATGGATCTGCTTTCGCACGTAAAGAGACGCTTCACAGTTTTTTTTCTCGTCTGAGCACAAACACACTCGCACTTCAAGATGAAGACTTTGCTTTTTGAATATGCTTTCATTTGTATGTGTGCCTCTCCTCTCTCTCTATCTTTCTCTCTCAAACAGCAGTTTTTCTTTGTCCACACTTCTGTTTCCTTTCATGTTTTGAAAGAGTGCTCCGTGCCGCAATTAAACCGTCTTTCTTTCCACCTCGGCTCCCTAACATCCTCCGTGCTGCCGTTTTTTTTTTCTTTCTTTTTTTGCCCCTTTACAACCACCACTTCAAACGCGGTGATGCAACCGTCCAGAAAGCTCAAACAAGCCTTGTATCTCTTTTGTACGAAATTTGTACCTCAATGCCTGCTTCAGATTGAGGCCTCTGACAAGACTGTATGCGGTGCAGTCAGGCGGTAGAAGCGTTACCACAATCCTGCACCTCAGAGTGGACAGACCCCACGTAAATCTGCCCGTTAGCGTCCGTCCTCTATCAGAAAACAGAATCCGCATTCGCCGATCCGTCCTGAAACACATCCCAGCGTCCAGTCCAAGTTCACATCTCAACAGTCTTAACATACCATGGGTAGGAACTTGGCTTCACCGCAAGAGCAATGCAGGTATGTGACACCGTGAAGAACCCTCATGCCGATCAGAATGCAAAAATGCAAAATGAAATAAAGCCTCAACCTGGCTAAACCTCGGCTTTGTCTCAACTTCGAATGTTGACATTTCCAGAATAAGGATTCTGATCCCCATTTCCTGCGTGAGTCATTACAGGTTGCGGCGCCTAAAGCCCGGTGTGATCAGGGAAGGATTACTTAGATTACTCTCTCTACACAAGAAACGCGCTCGTGAAGATACGCTCGGTAATTCTTACAACACTCCTTCTTTCTTTTCTTTCTCCGGCGGAGTGTCAACAGTCACGCTCTCAGCGCAGGACTGGCGGGGGGAAGGGGAGGGAGGGTGGGGGGCATGCTGCGCGAGTTGGTCGCAACACCTGGTCGCGGACCATGTGCGGCCTGTCGGTTTATGCCAATTTGGGCCGGTCTACTCTCTGCTGGGTACGACTGAAAGGCCGCTCTGCGCGTTGGTCCGTGACGGAACCAAAAGGACGGCCCAGAGCCCGGATGAGAGGATGCAACCATTTGGCGAACGTGTCATGCAAATCACCTCTTTAACACACAAAAGAAGCACTGTGTTGTAGGTTAAAGAAACTGATAATGGAAGCAGAAGAGTGTGTCTGTATGTGATTTGGATGCAGAGTACATACAGAACAGTGTGGGCATGTGAGCGTATGTGTAGGCATGTGAGTGCAAATGCAGAACTGTGTGTGTGGGCATGTAGGGATCGATCTGCTTGTGTGCCTGCTTGTGTGTTCTCGGTGTATCGTGCACGCCTCACACACGGATATACCCCCCCCACCCCTGTCCGGCGTCTCCGACTCACCTTCCAGGCAGCAGGTCCTCCAGAGGCCGGAGTGCGTCATCACCTCCTCGTTCTTCTTGCTGGTCTCGTTCTCATTGGTGCTCTTGATCTTGCAGACGCCGCGCGAGTACAGCCAGTAGTCTGTCCCCACGGCGATGGTCATGAGGCTGAAGGCAGCAAAGGCCCCCACCGTGGTCAGCAGCATCTGAACTCCGCGGTCAAACACGCCCATGTTGCCGCATTCCACGAAAGGGGGGCCCCCTTTCCTCTTGATGTACAGGAAGTAAATATTTGTGAGTTTGCGTCGCCACGCCAGCTCGGAAAACGGGGGGTGGGCGGCGTCGGGCGGGCGGCGGTAGCGGGGGGCCGCTGGGGGGGCGGGGGAGTTCGGGGAGCTCGGGGGAAATCGTATGGTTGGTTTTGGGCGGGGGGGCCGGCTAAGAGGTGAAAATTGAGTTCGCGGTGGAGGGTTGAGGTGGGCTCGCGGCCGCTTGACCCGACGGACGGGTCAGAGGGACTCGGCAAGGACGACAGAATCAGCTCAGCTACGAAGCTTTCTAAATCCTAGCCGTCTAAAGTTGCCCTGCTCTGGAAATAAATAAAAAAAAAAAGATGTTGACCTAAAAACACAGGCTTCTGGCAGATCCCACAAGAGACCTGGTCTGGGTTCTAGGCCTACTTTGTTGAGTTGGAAGGCCTCTAAACATCAAACTCTGAAAAAAGGCCGAGCTAACGAGAAGATGGAGGACTTTGCTCGGCTTCTCCGCTCCTTCCGGGCCTGATTTGGACTCTCCGTGCCGACTAAAGCAGCCGCATGTATTACAATCCTCACAGCTACAACGGGGGACGTATGGAATGATGTGCACGTAGCGCTTGGTTTCTGCAGCACCCACACAGGAACGCAGCACGCAGCCTACACTGTCATTCTCCGGCTCGCACACACACGCGCTCAAGACTTAAAACTTTCACCCACACACACAAACGCACACACACACCTGTACGTGGACGAGCCCTCGTGCATGCACGCGGTGTGAATCAATTCATACTGAAAAAAGGGATGAAGGAACACGGGGGTGGGGGCGGCGCGCGTGGTTAAGACGAACACAGTTGGCGGCCTGATTTCTTTAAAACAGCCCCGAATAAAGACACAAGAAGAAGCAGAGACCAAGCCAAGAGACGATGACACAGTTCAGCGATGAGATCGGACTGCCTCGGCGTAACCCGGTGAATCGGGGGAGTTATGGAGGTTCATCTCCAGCGTTTCTGGAGAATCGGGCTATCACATGTATTCTGTGGCAAGAGGGATGATGGGAGACAGGCAAGACAGACAGGCAGGCAGGCAGGGAGGCAGGGAGGCAGGCAGGGAGGCAGGGCCCGGGATATGTTGAGGAAAATCAGGACTGGATGTGCTGAAAGAAATGAAAGAACAGATTCAAAGCAGCAGGATCAAGCGCTCCCCCCCACCAAAAAAAAAAAATCAAGGACAGAATGATAAATAATGCCAAACATCAGCCAGTACCATGACTGCCATGAAAACCAGCCATTCCTTAACAGATGATGGAATATAAACCAACCAGGGACGATCAACTCCCCCTCCTCTCCAAATAATAAGAATAAATAATAAGAAGAATTAAAAAAAATAAAAAATAATCAAGCCAAGAAGAGAAAGAGAAAATGTCAAGTTATGAAAATCAAAAGGCAGCCTGATTAGTTTTCCTTTTTCCTAAAATTCTGATCCCCAGTTTCCATATGTGGTCCCTAGACCTTTCTCCGGCAACAGTGGAAATCTGCTACAGGGGGATACGGGCAGCGGTACCGACGGCACACCGCGGAGAGAGGGGCGCATCCAGGCGGAGAGGCCGAGCATCACCGGTCATGCAGCCGGTCGCAGGAACGAGGAGGACACGGAGGGATGGACGGAGCTTCCCGGAGCGTCGGAGCCTCTTTCTCCCGCATCCAAACGATCCTAGACGGTTATATCACGGCCAGCCGGAGAACAACGAGCGCGCATACACACACATACACACGCGCGCAGACACACTCGCACACACGGGCACCGAACGCGCTCGCGCGCACACACGCACAAAACAGCCGTCTAGTGTCATCACATGAAAATGGTCAGAAATCACCGAAGAGCGGCACTTTTGGCGAGACTGTCAGCGTGGGGGTTAGTGTGAGCGAAAACGAGAAGATTCTGAGGCGAGCAACACATCAATCCGTGGTTTCCCCGTTTTTCTTCTTCGCAGAGCTGAGATAGAAGTGGAGAGAGGAGAGGAGGAGGAGGAGGAGGAGGTGGTGGTGGTGGAG
>JASGAT010396837.1:7233-18325 GCA_030220025.1 Chelon auratus
AAATCAACCGTATATGATTAAATATACTGCAATATATTAACTGACTATCATGCCTCAACATTTCCAAAGAAGTCATCAAAGCCGTCACAGCTCGTGAACTCACAACCCCAATTTGAAGGAAACATTAATCTTATATTTCACTTGCTCCTGGTGCATTTACAGTTTGCTTCTAGTTCTATTTTTTTTTGTCTTTCTTTTTTTTTTACCCTGGACTTTTGCCTCGGGCTGCTTCCTCACTTTATTTGCCTGCCTGTTTAGAAGTTTCCATTAACCTCCCTGCCGTGCCTTGCATTTGATTTCCCTTTTTGAACTCGTAATAGTCTATTGAACGTAATCACTTCACACTGGAGACAAGAAAATTTGACCGATCCAGTCTTGCTCTCCCGCACAAAAACCAAAGTGTAAAAACAGCAATTTNATTGTAGGTAGAAGCGGTTGCCAGGCAACCAGTGGACACTGCAGGAAGTTACAGGTGATGTCTGAGAAATCGTTTGGCAGTTAACCCCCCGTTGAGATTTTTTCTTTTTTCTTTTTCACTTCAGTTTCTGTGCGGATCGAACAAAGACAATGAAACTTGTCGTGGAATTTTCCGGATCCAAATGCTGCACAGGCATGAGAGCGCTTGAGCGGCTAACTCTGCATCAGAGAAGTCTCTCAAAATGTATTCTTTCAGGAATGAAAATCTGCAGCGGCTCATGAGATCAGAGCACTCGTCCAAAAGATGGAGACCGACAAAGGAAATATATTCTTTTGAAGATTTGTATGTACGTGTCTAAGAGCAGTGAGTCCCTTCAGTGCTGCGGTGCCTTTCGACTCACCTGTGAAGGAGACGCGTGTTGAGATGACGTCGATGACTCTGCTCTGAGGAATGCATTCTTGCTCTTTCTGCAGCACTGAAAAACAGAGCCCACATCTAAGCTCCAGCATTAAATATGACTGAGAGCTGTGCAGTCGAAAAGATGCTCCAAGATGACAGACCAGGACCTGGACTGATGTTCTGAGAGTGATTGCACTTTCATGCAACTTGCAAAGTGACTGCACAGTTGTTTGTGTCTGGAGTGACTGCGGCTCGCGTTATAACCCTATGCATATTTATGTTTCTGTTTTTGCTTTGAATTTTACAAAAAGCCTCCAGACACTGAGGGATGTAGCGACGAGAGGAAGCGGGCAAAGATTAGCTTTTGTTTTTTATCTGCTGCACAACAGAACTTGAAAGAAAACATGTCATTCATTCATTCATTTATTCACTTTCTGTAACCACTTGTCCTGTGAAGGGAGCCTATCAAAGCTGTCATCAAGGCGAGGTCTCCAGTCTATCACAGGGCTAATACTACGGCCAATTTAGAATCACCAATGAACCTAACCAGCATGTCTCTGGATGGTGGGAGGAAGCTGGAGAACCTGGAGAGAACAAGCAAACTCCACACAGAAAGGCCCCAGCTGACCCATGGATAAGAACCCAGAACCTTCTTGCTGTGAAGCATCAGTGCTAACCACTGTGCAACTTGAATAAAATAACATATACATTGAAACTGGCTTCTACTGTTGAGCTTTTTCATGGGTAGAGTCTGAGTCTGAGTGCAATCAGGGAAAAAGACTGGATCTCTATTTCAAAGTCCTCCTTCTTATCAGATTTGCAGCGTGTGACCGGCAAAAGCTTTTATCCACTGTCTTGTCTGGGGATTGTGATCTGTCTCTAATGAGAACGGCACACCCACCAGATAAGAGCTCTCGCATGTCCACATCGGCTGCAAGTGTCTGTCTTTGAGTAAGCTTCTCAAACTGTGTGCAGCCGGTCTCCACTGGCTGCCTTTCTGTAGCAGCTGCAAACGAACAGCTCCATGCCCCGCGGGAGAAAGAATCTGCTGAGATATGTTTTTTTATTTTATTTTTTATTTTTAGCTTTTTTTAGTCCAGTGCTGATCTCTTGGGGACTCTGGTTTTTGCATTAATTGTCTGGAGAACTCACAGGCGCTCGTTCCTGCTCTCCAACAGGTCTCAGAAGAGGTAAGAGATGCATGTAAGGAGGATCTCGCACAAGTTTGAGGCAGTTCGTGTGAGAAGCAGGACACGTCCCAAACGTGGCTGCTGGCTCGGGCTTAAGCCTCGGAGCTGTAACGAAGCGTGGATGTTGTGTACGAGCGGCTCAAGTGTAAAGATGACACACGGCGACACTTTCAACGGTGTTAGATTACTCATGTTTCTTGCAATGCAGTATGAAATCTGGACTTCTGTTGATGCAACATGACGTTGATATGAATAAAACATCCAGCGGTTGCATGTTGATCATTGTCATCCATCTCAGATCTCCCTGTTTAAATTGTGGTGTAATTGAGGTAAGGGAAAGTTAATAGTCTCTTTTAAGACATGCATTAATGTTCATATGTTTGAAGCTCAAGGCTGGAGTGAGAATGATACACCTTATACTCGTCAGAATCAAATAATTTGGATTTCATTATGAGACGTTTTTGTAATCAGTGCAGGGATAAAATTCCTCTGTACGCAGCTGGATAATCCTAAGAACCAATCAGATCCATCTCGCCATGAACAAAATCAATTAAGTCGCTGTAACTCTTCCGTCCAATTCCTCATGAATCCTGCCCAAAATAACGGCCAATAACCTTTTGCTTTTCCTTGTGTTTCCTGTTTTAATTTTGTAAGCTTCTTCCTTGGTGTTTCCTGTCATGTTTTACTTCCTGTGTTTTCCCTCTTCTCATTGGTTGATTGGTTTCTCCTTGTGGCTCCGCCCTCATGCCCATGTGTCCTTATAGAGGTCTGCTGCCTTTCCCTTTTGTCCTTTGTCAAGTCATCTGCGCTGTTACCACGGTTAAGTTACCGCGCTGATTTTTCTCCTTGCGTTCCTGTCTAGGTTTTGGTCGTTTGGATTTGTTGTTACTGGATACCCTGCCTTCCCTGCAGTGCTTTTTTATTCCTGAGTGTGTAAAAAAACCCATTAAAGTTATTTTGTTTCTTGCTCCTGCCTCCTCTTGCGCCTGGTGACTCCTGTGCAGTCCATCAGTGTAGGTTCAAAAAGAAATAAACTAATAGAAAAGCCTTATTGTCACTGTGTGCATAATACAACAAAATACCCATCACAGCGGTGTTTTGTAGAACAATACTCTAAAGCAGGGGTGCCCGCACTTTTTTGGCTTGCAAGCTGTAATGACCAAGACACTAAATGCAACTACTTGCATATATATATATATATATACTGTATATATATATATATATATATATATGCACTCACACAGAAAAGAGTAAGGCCATAATAAATACTGAATATATTGCACAAGAATTTGGGTTCGGTGGCACAAGTATTTGACTTTTATCGCCTCCAAGAGGGCAGGAAGTCAAACAGATGGTTCCCGGAGTGAAAAGAGTTTTTTGTGAAGAGATGGCGGTCGTGGAGTGAGGGTAGAGGGCAGCCCATGATCGTCTGCGCCGTGTTGATTCGTTGCAGAGATTTACGATGTGTAAACAAATTCTGAGGCTTTCACATGGGCGTGCAGAATGAACATTTTATCGCATTTTTATGTTATTGTCTTTTGGTGGTCCAACTCGGATGAGGACGCCCAGATCCAAAAAATAAGCTAGGGAAAGGACCCTTAGAGTCTAGGTGGTGGAACAGCGTTAGCAGGTGGCTAATGGAGGCATTGGGTAAAGAC
Organism: Chelon auratus; assembly: GCA_030220025.1. Classification (NCBI taxonomy): domain Eukaryota; kingdom Metazoa; phylum Chordata; class Actinopteri; order Mugiliformes; family Mugilidae; genus Chelon; species Chelon auratus. The sequence goes on from JASGAT010396837.1 coordinate 10,899, forward strand.
AAAAAGACTAAAACACCCAGGGTGAGGAGGAGATGGGGAAGGAGGAAATAGCTGCACGATAGACTACCTGAAATCAGAGAGACATTAACGATGAGATTTACAATTAATTTAAAGAACAAGGCCTATGGATTGACCGGTTCAGACATGGGCTAATGGGTCATTGGACCATCAGGAAAATGGAAGAGATGAAGGAACCTCATCACTCCAGGTTTTGTGTATTGACATTAGATAAATTTAGTTTGAATTCTTTGTTTAAATCTAAATATCTGACTCTTGGTCATGATTTTCCAACAGGTAACTGGTTCTACTTATTTTTACACCTCTGCAAATGAGCCTTCTATATGTATATATATTTATTTTGCATTAATCCACTTTTATAATCTATTATTTAATGATAATTCTCTCATTAATAAATCAATATATTCTTTTTTCTTCTTTTCTCATGATCAATATAGTCCTAGACTACCTTAAAATATTCATTTCTTATTGCTTGAGCTTATTGCGTATTTTTTGAAAGTTTAATTACTTAGCTTGACGATGACCTGAAAATCTTAACACAAGACTGTTTATCGAGACTTTCTGAATGCAATTTCATGCAGCTAAAACCTAATTGATATTCTCCTCTCGTATCCGTGCGATTTCCTCAAGCGCAAAGTTACTGAGAACCGGCACAGTTTGAAGAAGAGGAACCTTCTTCTCGTTCATTTCACACTCACCAGGCAGAACGCGTATTGACAAAACTAAATCACACCGACAGGCAAGCAAAGAGATCTGCTGGGGGGAGGGGGGGTGCTTCCTCCTTCCTCTTTCCTGACTTTGTGCCTGATGAGAGTCCACACATTGGAAATTAATGGACCTGGTGATAAGATCATTTTAATTGCAGGCAATGTGGACACTGGTTTGTTGAGCTGAATATGGATCTCAGCAGTTTTGGGAAAGAATACATGGGGACGAATGAAATAAAATATTAATTGTTTATCCACATTTCATTGTCTTTAAATGACAAATCCACTGTAACTTTCATAATGTTAAAGACAGTGAACACGTCGTGTTAAATCACTAGAATAAAAGCGGAGCTGCCCTGCTGAGGAGTGATCAATTCAGACAAGCCTGTGCTTCTCACATCATTGAGTTTTTGATTACACAGTGAAAATATGGGCCGAGGTCAATTAAGTTACTGGAGCATTTAAAACTTTACAACACTGGTTTATGTGCCTTTATTCAGTCACTGCTTTCACAGGGACCTCTGCTCTGCATTTGTGCGTGACTGCAGCAGTTTTATTTTTCTGCTTTTCCAGGTTTATGAGTGTCTTTTTCAAAAATAATAAAAAGCAACGTGTTTGCAAAATGTAAAGTGTTGATGTTAAATGAAAAAATGAAATGAAACAAACTAATTGTTGGAGACTAATTATTGGAGAGCAGCTTTTAAGTTCAGGGAAGTGTCTCCGGCCGCCGCCATCTTGACAGTGCTTGACTCCACCTAACTCTGCGCTTTTCATAAGTTTACATATTTTAAAGTCGATGGTTATGTGGCGAAAGTCAACACCGATTAGTCTCACTAATAAAAACACAGTGGAAAGTAATGAAATCTATGTTCTTGACCTGAATACATATGCTGAGAACAGACAGCTCATGTGCTACATACTGAAAGATGCAGATATGTATAGTCTGTATAAAAACAGGCAGCACCTCAGCACCATCAATAACATTTAGTAGCACTCCACAGCTTGTTATGGAATGCCTTCTCCGTGTCCTGCAGCTGAAGGTCTAATAACTTTATTAAATAGTTGATGTGCAGCCTCCTCCTCTCTGTTACCACAGGACGTTTGGTTGAAGTTGTTAACTGACTGTCATTGAGAGGATTTGGACCATCCCTCTGCTAGCGTTAGCCTTTTCAGATGCATTGCAGTAGTACTTTAGTTGTATTTCAGGACTGACATGTGACTAGTAGTAGTATGAAGTAGTATGAGCTTCATCTTTAGTGAAGTATTTCCACACACTTGATGAACCGCTGCTAGTTTGCTGCAACGACCCACTGGGCTCCTCATCTGTCTTCTAGGAGGCGTCCATGTTGTTATTTTTGCGTGATCAGTGACTAGTTGACAAGATGCTTAAAGCGTCACGGCACAGGAGAGAAGTTTGGTTTGTACAACCCCAACCTAACTCCAGATGATTCAAAACATGGTGTAAGAGGTGGAACGTGGACTTTAAGCCTTGACATGAACTTTGTCTTTATATCAGGCTGTAAAACATTTCTGCTGTAAAAGTGGACATGTTAACAATGAGGTCTGTGGGGACTGAAACACTGTTGTAGCCAACCTCAAGTGGACATTAGCGGATCTGCATCTTTTTTCACTTATTGGCTTCATTTTTTTGTTAGCAGAGCAAGTGCCATATTTGCTAATTACCAAAAAGCACAGATGAGTCTGAAAGCCATTAGTTCTGCAGATATTTGATTAAAAGAAAATTTAATTTGGCAATAACGCTATAAAATGAGTCCCTGAGAGGGATAAGGACGTCTGTACTAAATTTAATTAAGATCCATCTAATATTTGTGCACTCAGAACCACAAATGTTAACCTCCTGGTGCAGCTGATGGAAAAAGTCAGAGAACATCCAAAGTAATACATTGTTGGGAAACATGAAGGTCTAGACAAATCTTTTGCCTATCCATCTCACAGAGGTATTTTACCAGTGAGCACAGCGGAGATTTGCACCACATGCCACGGCAGGTCATCGTATATCTGTGAAGATATGTGACTGAAAACCAAATCGCTTACCTGTTGTTGCCGCTGCAGGAAAAGAATACTTTTATCCTCCACTGTAAACCAGTGAGAGCAGCTCAGACAAAAACAAAACACTAAAACTGAGTTCATAAAGTAACCGGTGCTTAGTGTTAAAAGCATTTCAGGACCCCAGTATCCTGTGTCAGTAAGTGGTCTAGATATTGATTTATTTTACTGTGTACAGAAGTGCATATGAACCATTATGCTGCACTTAACAACTAGCTTTTTACTGATGGTATTATGTGCCGCATGGAAATAACTGTTTGTGGGATTGATCTAAAACTGTTTTCATATGTCTAAAGCTCATAAACTGACCGACGACAAAGGAAGACGCACAACGAGACCAAATAATCGCAGACAAAAAGTGGAAGTAAAGCTGCTCATAAGATACCAGAGGAGAGAAGTTCACAATAAAACCAGGAAACATCAATAAGCAAACACAAATGGACCTGGATCTCCACACAGTCACAACAGATTGACTTGATCAGAAGGAATCTCAAGGAGAGGGGTGGTGTAAACCTCCTAATGACCACGGAAACAACTCATCGTTTCACTCATGGTGGAATAAATTCAACAAACCGGCTCATCTTTGCCCCGCCGTGGGGTAAAAAATAGGTGACGTGAAATTGCTCAAACATTCATTCTGTTCTTCTGCGTCTTCTCCTCCTTCTCATTCTTCTTCTTCGTTTCCTTCTTCCTGTTCTTTTTCTTCTCCTCCTTCTCATTCTTCTTCATCTTCCGCTTCTTCTCTTGTTTCTTCTTTTTCGTGTGTTGAATGTTTGCCAGATTTGACCTCATTGTCATAAAACATGTATTCTCATTGATGAATGGAAATGATATATTTTCTTTAGTATCCATGCCAGTGATTAATTGGAGTCTCTGATGAGAGTTATTTCGGATTTAAGACATATTATTTATTAAATTATGGGTTTTCATGTATTAAGTGCATCGTAGACATTAATACACGAGTGAAGTCCCTTATCTGAGACCAAAGCCAAAACCTAACAAACACTATTCAAATGAAAGATTTAAGTTCACAGAAAGAAAAAGTGATGGGAGCAGAGAATCTGGGACAAAAGGACACTTGTCATTTATTAATCCATGGATCAGAATAACAAACAGAAGCCATGTGATGCTGCTGACAACAGAACACCAAGGACGTGTCGAACAGCTGCAGGAGTGTAAAAAAAAAAAGTTGCCAAAATGACGTAAGGTACTATCAAACACACCAGCGTCAGCATCACACAACAGTAACATCGAGTATCATCCATTACGCTGCCACAATAGAGGGACAGACAGATCTGATGTGCAGCAGCAGCAGTTCACAGATGGAAGTGTGTGAGTTACACACAGAATTTGTTAGCGCATTTGATAAAAGGAATTTATTAAATCTGAGCGGTAACAATGGAAGGGCACAAGATGTGATTTAGATTTGAGTTTTCTACTAGAACACCAGTCAGTTTTCATTGCAGAGGTATTCAGTTCCCAGAAGGAGCTTATCCCCAGAGGGACAGAGAGAGAGAGAGAGAGACTCCAATATCTACAAAGCATAAGAGTTCGAAGACAAAAATATAAGTTTCCCATCTGACAATTAGTCTTCTTTTAAATGTCAGAGGAAGCAGTGACAGATTGCAAACCATTAACAGTCGCATCATATCTGCACCGGGGACGCCTGCGGCAGCACATCTTCTCCTGGCCTCTGGCAGCTGCAGCAAGGAGACGCAATCTGCTCCCTCACCTGGCGGCCTCCCGCTGCTTTGTGCCTCAGGTGTTCCAACTGGAAAATTGCAAGTGACTTGATTTGTATAAGTGGTCGTGATAAATTAGCTGTGTTAAGCTTTCGAGGCACCGTGGGATTTGGTGCCTTTTTCCTTGCGAGCAGTTGTTTAAAAATAAACTCTCCATCTTTCTGCGTCTTTCCCACTTCATGGGATTCTCCTGTGGTTCAAATTTTCCCTTTCTTTCTAGCGCATTAAGAAAGTATTGCATGGGCAGCGCATGAAGTGGTTAAGTAATAGACTCACTGAGAACTTAATTAGGGACCTGTACACTTGCTCCTTCATGCAATTATCCAATCAGCAAATCATGTGGCAGAAGTGCAACGCTTAAAATCCTTCTACGGTCAGGTGCTTCATTAATGTTCACATTAAATATTTAATGTTGCTTTGACGGAAGCATGACTGTTGGTACCAGATTGGCTCGTCTGAGTCATTTTGAGTTAAAGAGGGTGGTACAGTGGTTAGCACTATCACCTCACTGGAAGGAGGTTTGAACTGACGTTTTTGTGCTGTTTTGTTTCCAGGTTCTCCCTGTTCCTGTGAGGGTTTTATCCAAAGGCATGCTCATGAGCCTAATTTGTGATTCTAGTGTGTATTGTGTGAATGGTGACTGTTCAGGATGTGACTCGCCCAGTGCCTAGATAGACTGTGGTTGTAGAAAATGAAGCTGCTGGAGAGAAAATGATTCATAAATCAGATTAGAACAATTTAATCCAGTCTGTTGTGATGTGGATTAAAACTTCAGTATGTGTTTTTCCCAAATATTTAGTAGGATTGTGGTACCTGTGATCCAAATACAAGGATTATCCTGATCCTAGTGGGATACAGTTGACCAAAAAAAATTGACTCAAAATAATCCAGATTTGGGATCCAGTGTTATTTTCTCCAGAATCAGATGGAATGCATTTGACTTTTGTGCAAGTTTATCAAAGCAACACAGGATGGCTTCATCAAATCACCAAATCTGGACCACCAGTGCTCTAAACAGGATTTCATGCCACCAGCTATGTGAAGAACAACACAGAACTGAACAGCCAGCATATGGCCACTTTAAAATGATCCAAAAGCAGTCGTTCGGAACTGATTTCCAACGGCTGAGAGGAAAATGACGGTTTAAACTGGACCCCTTATGTTTGACATCAACAGCTCTGTGAGAGATTAGTTTATCGGCACAAAATCTTTGCTGTTATTATTTATCTGCACTGAAATCGAATGCAAATTCTAAATAGATGCATACATACGCCATATACATGTATCGTGCATACAAATGAAATGTGAAAAGGGGAATCAGTCACCTCTTTTTGTTCCCACTATCTTCTTCTTAATCACACCGTTAATCAGATAATCAGATATATAAAGACGAGAAGAAGATGCGAAGGACGCAGAAAGCAACGTAATTTCTGTGCGGAAAATATTCAAGTGATGTACTTTAAAAGATATAAACAACTTGATTTGATGATGAGGTGACATGAAATGGAAGGATGCGGAAAAAGTTCCCTAGAAATTGAGATTTGTCAGGAACTCAGATGACGTGTACAAAAAAAAAACCACACAACTCCCAATGAAGAATGATTCTATCAATTAAATATCACAACTAGATATGTCAAGAGAAATGCATTGGAATTGTTCGCTCTGTTGTCAGTTAGCAGGCTGGCTATCGTTATCAATTAATTTAATCTGACTCAATCTGAGTTATTTTCGAATCATTTCAATAGATTTACTCGGGCTTAATAGATTTATGAAACATTTACTTCATATCTTTGTCTTCGTCTAATTCATGCTATCATGCTAAGTTCCTGATTCCATGCCTAATTCCTTTTAACACCACACAAGACTGACACATGAGGTCCCTCTGTTGACCACAGCCCTCAGTCTAATTTGAGAAATCAGGAAGTGATCATAGCAGAAGTTACTCTGTGGAAAGCAAGCAGAACCTAAAGTGCAGTTGCAATGCAGAGGGCAGTAATACGCAAAGTATTGTCAAAACAAAATGAAAATCCCTACAAAATGAGAAAGCAAGCAGAAAACAAAGAGCAGAAATGGAGTCTTTTGAATGTTTAATCTTTAAAGTGATGCCAGACGCTTTTCTCAACAATAACCAAAGTTTTCTGCATTTAGTGTCGACGTGAACTGAGCAGGAAGCTTTCTGAGCAGCTGAGGTGTTTATAGGACTAATACAAACTTGTACAATATCCGTTTAATGCAGATTTTAAAAAGATATTATAAAAACTGCGAATAATGTGTGTTACTATGGATAATTTAATCTACTGACGGCCCTACTCCCAACAAAACATCCTGTCCTTCTGCTTGTTCTTAGATTTCATGTTTTCTTTTTCTCTTCTAAAGATTCTGTCACATAAAGATGCATAAAAAAAGCCATTACAGAACATTTACGTCATGTACACCTCAGTTCCAGGAACATTATGTATAATCATCCTATTAGCCTAACATCTTCTCTTAGAAATTACACTATTTTTACGACCCGCAATTGCATTCATGAGTAATCACTGACTGGATCTTCTTCACGTCTACAAATAATGGCTCATCCTCCAGGGTCCTGTCTTTGGTTATGCAACAAAATCTCCAAGGGTTGGAACAGATTATGGTGTTCGCAGTGAAGGTGAGTTGTGTCTTGAGTCACTGGAAACTTGCTTTTTTGTGTAAATACAAACCTTATAAAATACACTGCCTGGCCAAAAAAAATGGTCTCCACCTGGATTTAGCTAAACAAAGACGAGAACAAGTTATTTAACCCCAAATGATGCAATGAGTAGCTTCTCATTTCTTCAACAACCATGTCTAAAGACACATCCTGTGGTCGTGGAAAAGATGTTAGTCTGTTTGAGAAGGGTCAAATCATTGG
>JASGAT010396842.1:9320-30630 GCA_030220025.1 Chelon auratus
TGGGTGGGAGTGGGCGGTGAGGGATTGGTGCAGAGCAAAAGCTGCTCACTGTTACATCATCGCCTCCACAACAACCCTAAAACAAATTTGACATCGACTGGCTTTCACTGGAGTCGCAGCAGCGTTGGTAATAATTCTGCGGGCCAGTGTCCAAACGTGGCCTCGAGCGGACCAACTAGATAAGTCGTTTAAACTGCACACAGAAGACGGCAGTGATATCATGAATTTTGTAAATGTTGGTGTGTTGTGTAAAAGTGGTTTAACAGCTGCGAGGTTTAACTGTCCGACAGGATTACTTGGTGTCAGCTGATCTGAAGAGGCGAGACGGGCCAATGTTTTGAGAACAGAATCACTGACGTCCCAACAACTCAAGTATAATAAAGTACTGTGCCTGCTAAAACACTTCTTGTTTGTCAGATGCTTTATAAAAATACACCACTCAGGCATAACATTATGACCACTGATTATCTATTCATCAAGGCACCTGTTAGTGGGAGGGATAAGTGAACATTTTGTCCTCAAAGTCTTAGAAAAGATTTGCAAGCATAAGGATTAGGAGCGAGTTTGACCAGACTGTGATGGCTAGACGACTGGGTCAGAGAATCTCCAAAACTGCAGTTCTTTCCCGCAGGGGCGTTCACACATGCACTTTTTGACTGGGGTGTTTGCGGTCTACAGTGGTCAGGATCAATCAAAAGTGGTCCCAGCTGCTCAAAGGCATCATGGTTTGTTTGAGCATGTTGACATTCAAGCACAGAGTACCGCTGTCATGATCACATTCTCCCACTGCACACAAAAACGAAGCCAAAAGATCAAGGACTTTGGTGCTGCCATTGTCATTTGCAAGTGAGGGTGAGTGAGGGTAGTGTTGGATTCCCCCTTTCACCCCTTTAGCTAAATGTAGTAGGCTAAAAGGGTGAAAGGGTGTAATCTCGACTGTCTTGGATGCTCACTGTAGGATTTTCTGGATAAAACAAATTATTAACTGCTAGTTTTCTAGCTAGCTAGCTATTTTATGGCATCTTTTTCACATCCACTGGCTGCGCTTTTAGCTCTCTTGTTGAAATACACCAATATACCTTCAAAACGCAAACACAACAGGGAAAACACAAACAAATTGCAAAGCCCCACCCAAGTTTCAACTGCACTGACTCTGGCGACAAATAGTATTAGCAGCACAAGATGGCCGCACCCGTTTCCAGAAGTTTTTGGCTTCACTTTAGTTCTGGCTAGCTTGCTATGTTTTTGTGCTCTAGCATTACAGGGCTAGGACTGTAAAGGTTATATGTAAATACCAGTCTGTTTAACCTTATTTCAGGAATATTACCACAGCATTGGACGCTAAATTTAAGTAAAATTTTCTACACACTACGAAAATTCTTAAATCTTTCCTATCCAGACAAATGTATTTGATCTAAGTGTATCTGTACTCCGGACTCAACGGGGAATAGCACTAGCGTATCATGCCGAAATATTGGTGAAATGAACAAGTTTCGCAGCAGATAATGCATTATTTAGAGGCTGCGTTTCAGTGCCCCAGTCACTCCCACTATATGGATACTAGCGGGGCTCCGCTGGGTCTAAATATCTTCCAAACGACTCCAAATGACACCAAAGTTATATGAATGAGTAAACGATCATATTGAATGCCAGAAATAAGGTCCACGTTGTAATTCCCCTTTAAGCACATTCTCCTACGTTGTAAGATAATAATTCTTAAAAATGTTCCTTGTACCTGTACAAATCTAATTTTAATCCAAAACACTCATTTTGAGATATCTGTGCGTTCTCTAAGGTTGGATATATTAACTTGATTTTGCCTATTTTAAGTACTATATACGCAATTTTAATACTTATTTGGAGTATTTTTGTTTTGTTTAAGCTAAGTTTTTGTAGTGCACTGTTCTCAGCCTCACCAAACTGCAGTATTCATTATTCACCGCTTCTGCAGCTTCCTCATCACATCAATAACAAGCAGGACGGTGAAGTTGTTGGCTGTTCCTACTGTTTGCGTGACCATGTCCCCATCCATCATTCACAACTGAATTTATTTGCAGAACTGAGTGCAGCGTAGGTGGCATATTTCTAGCTGAGAGGAGAAACAGGGGTTGGAGACGAGGTAGATAAATAATTAACACGTCAAATTAAACTGTTTATCTCTGGGGTAAAAAACATTTGCAATTAAAAATAAAGGACTCTGTGTTATCTGGAGGTCACTTAGCTTTTGTTAATTAACTCATTGTGGACAAGAATATTTTTGCCGTTCAAGGACATAATGAAGAGAGACATTTTGAGCAGACTGGTTGCAGCAAACAGCAGCGGTTCATCAAGTGTGTGGAAATATTTCACTAAGGATGAAGCCCATACTACCGTGACATGTCAGTCCTGAAATACAACAAATGTACTACTGCAATGTACACTTGTGATAAAGCATCCGCTAACGATAGCAGAGGAACCGTTCAAATCCTCTCCACAGCAGTCAATTAGCCACTTCACCAAACGCCCTGTGGTAACAGAGAGGAGGCTGCACATCAACAATTTACTGGTGAAGTTCATTGTCAAAGTTATTAGAGCTTTAGCTGTTATACACGAGAAAGGCTTCACAGAAATACCGCAATTCTTTTTAGTTTTGTTCTTAACCCAGCTTCACTATCCCATCCTGTAGGATACTATTAAATGCTATTGATGGTGCTGAGTTGTTGCCTGTTTTTATACATGCTGTACATATCTGCAGTGCACAGTATGTAGCACCTGAGACGTCTGTATTCAGGTCAAGAATAAAGATTTCACAGTTGCAAAGCATTACTTTCTACTCTGTTTTTTCTGGGACACCCGTTAAGTGGGCTTGGCTGTACATGATTGATTGTTTGCAGTTATAATTACCCATCATTTTTACTTCACATATTATATAAATTTATTGTTTGCATTTTTTTTTTTTTATGACCCTTGTTATTGGATTTGTTTTTTAAAAAAATGTCCATTAAAAATTAGAGGTCTTTTCCCCCAACCTGCACTCTTCAAAATGTCTAATTTTAAATGAATTTCTCATTGCTTTAGGTTTGTGTATCCATCAGCTAAGCATCCAGAAACCAAAGACAAGACAAACAGCCCCCCCCTCCCCCATCCAGCTGGACAGAGACAAAGTAGACAAACTGATATCAAATAATTTTATAATGTTGAAAATGAATGTCACATAGCCACAAACACAAACAGCTTTGAGCCATTGAGATGCCATTCTCTGATTGTGCCATGAACGACTTGTCACAGAAAACAAGACAAACAACATCTGTGCCCGACACAAACCCGCGACCAGCATTATTAAATACACCGTCAAACCCCTCTCATCTGGGAGGGGAGGAAGGGGGGGAGGGGGCTTCCACCCACATCTCGTTCAACTTTACATTCAACACTGTGCTCTGCCAAAAAAAACTATGGCTGCTACGCAAACAAGAAAAAGCCGACTGCTTGTGCAGGGCCTCACGTGATGTCGCTCAGATACTCTAATTAGGGCTCAGTTGGTGCTACTGCATAAAGTCACTGTGAAGGGGAGCTTCAGGGAGCAACAAACAAAAACAAGAGAGGACATTTTCATCATGGGAGTTGTAGTCTGGGACACGGGGTCCTAAACTTTTTCTCGTTCAAGGCACAATTTACTGGCCTGCAGAATGAGAGCACAACATCTCCCATTGACGTCTTTGCAACTGCTAAGTAGATCAGGCTGTGATTTTAAGCTTGCTTTAATTGTTACGTTTGGCCAAACGACTAAGTGCGTCCCTCTCGTACTCTCTAGTCCTGATGAAGTTCCAGTCCTCTCTTGGTTTATCAGGGCAGAACACACGCAAGAAGGAATAAACATCCGCCAGCTGATGACAAATACTCAAAGCATGACTTCGCTTTTCATGCTTTCAATTTCTTATAGACATAATAAGTGCAGTCATTTTAAAACATGTTTTTTTTTCATGCCACAACATTGTCACAATGATGTATCTTTACAACCTGAACAGATTTGGTAAGAATCTTTACCAAATTCACCCGTCAACATCTACGACATATTTCGAGTGGTACTTTTTTTTTTGCCCAGGCTAGCTTACATTTCTGGGATGTGAAGAGGCTTCGATCATCTGGAGCTCCAAACTAAATTGTCCCAGCAAAAAAAAAAAAAAAGAAAGGAAAGAACAAAACAAAACAAAAACTCAAAGCCATCACATTTTATTTAAAAATGTAATCATCTTCGTTCCTGTTCAAGATTTTTTCTAATGCTTGAGACTGATCACTCCGCATTCTTTAAGCAAAGCAGTACAATGAGGTATGAATAGTTGTTAATATATTTTTTTGGTTTCCATTTTGTGATTTTTTTTTCTTATGTGTTTCTTTAATTTTTTTGTACAGAGAAACTTACTTTACCATCAAAAGCAATATTCTTGTCACAACATTGAGATTTATAAATGGCAGATCTATACACTGCAAGATGAGCCCTAGTTTGAGGTCAGATTCGTGTTCGGATCTATCTGGATGTCAACGTTGTTTCCTTTTCTTTTTTTTTCTTTTTTTTTTGACCCAGATCAAGTTTAAGGGCAAACGCCCAGCTTAGCAAGTGATACAGCCCAAGCAACTGTGGAGAGCAGGACTTGGGGTTCATTCTTTCAATTCAACTAACCAGAATGACGGATTTGGCAAAATTGTAGTAAACATTTTTAGGGTGTCTTTAGGGACTGTACTGAAATTATGTTAGGTGTATTTTGTTGGAGAAAATATTTTTCTTGAATTTAAATTTCTGAATATTTTGAGAATTTCGGAGGTCTTGATTGTAGGTTTGTACCACCCCCAAGAAAAGCAAATATAAATAATTGTATCAGGGTAAAATAATTTTCAACACCAATCCTAACAACAATTTTTGCGCAGTCCCTTTAAAACACAGAAAAAAGAGAGACCCAATGAAGACACTTAATTGTGTAAATTAAACTGAATCCTCTTGTTGTTGGACTTAAGTCCCATTGGTCCGTACACATCATGAGTGTGGGAACAAGCGTGAGTTGTGTCTGAGCTGGCAATGTGTTTGGGATGCAAAATGTCGACTTAAAGTGTAAAGTCGAAGAAGCCTAGACTGGCTGAGCCCTTTAACTGAAGTGTGTAGACATCTTTGTTGAAATGCAGATTGCTTAAATTTGGAAACACATACAACAATCTATTCCTGTTTAGTCATTCACAGCTCAATTTAGTTAATTATATGCCAGACGCTATGAGCATTAAACTATACATAAAACAGAATGCAATTTGTTTGTTTACGTAGAAGCAAACAGTGAACAAAGTACCCTGTTAGCCAGTTAGCTCAACGGGAGTAAACTGTATGTGTCTTGATTGTAGAAATGGTAAATTCCTAGTGGGGGCAGATACAGTTTTTAATTAGCTGTAACTGAAATAGGAAATAATAATCTGTCAAAATAAATGTCATCCGAGTCTGAACAGACGTAAACTCAGCAGCGGTAAGGGTTAGTTTGCTAGTTAACAAATTACCTAACTGCAGAAAAAGGCGGAAAGCCAGAATGTAAAATGTAGGCTTCAAAATGTGTTATTTTTTTCTGGTATTCTGCTAAAATCAGTGTTATGAACTCTTTGCCAAGTCTATTATACTAGAGAATTGTGCATTTTGAATAATTTAAGTCTCTATATTTAACCAATTATGAGGCATATTACAGTGCTAGCATCACAGCTTACATTAGCCATAGCTAGCCCCGATGCCAAAACTCTCCATGAATATGTGAAAACGGACCAATGGGACAATTCATAAAGAATACTTTAATAGTGTTTTCATCAATGTTACCCAGACCAACTTATTTTTCTAGTTAGCTAAACTGAAACTGAACCCTGACCCCTGGGTTAAGCACTAGATACCACTGCAACAACGATGGTCTGAAAGTGCATATACAGCCATAATCTCACAGTAAAGCATCAACACAGATGGACAGACATTCACTTACCAAGAAAATCAGATGCAAATTAATAACGACATAATAATCATAAAAAAACATTTTTTTTCCTCTTCCCAAAAAACGTTCTTTGCTTTAAATCACTCAACGTTTTCAGCCCTCACACCGCGAGTCTTATTTAACAAAAAAAGAAAGAAAAAGAAAGAATCTGTCACGTGACCTGGGTTTTTAACCCCCACCTGCAAATTCCTCCACCCTAGAATAAGCAGAACAACGAACACTTGGTGCACAACGAAAGCAACATCAACAACATCAAAAACAACATGAGTGTGGGACTTCACACCGTGTCTTTAATCGTACAATTTCAGTATTTTACATTCCACGTGTGGACATATTCCTGCAAGGATTGTCGTCGTTCTCCACCAAAGAGTGCTATGACTTGGGGTAGGTTTGTGTCTTGGAGGGGGAGGGGTAGGGGGAGGGGGAGAAAGGAGGACAGAGTGAAATAAATAGAGAGAATAGGAAAGGACAGGGGACTAGTGAAGGAAAGACCGATGTAAGGATGTTTACTTACAGATGTTTTCCCTGGGTAAGTAATAAAAGCAGTAGTTGAGCGGTTTTCCTAGTAGCTGTTTGTAGAGTGTTTCTGTCTGTGCCATGCTGCGGTGGCAGAGCTTAGCATCGAGTTCACATTTTTGTTCACTGTAAACGTAACATAACCCTAAATGTAGTACAGGAGAAAGAGAGATAGATAGAGAGAGAAAAAAAAATCAAAAAACAATTCTGTGGTTGTAACGGTGCGTAAAATACTTCACAGGTTTATTCTGCAGCTTGTTTATGAAGGTGTGGTAACGGTAAGAGTGCAACTACTGAGGCTGTGGCTCGAAAACCTTTTATATTCTGCTTAGTCTTAGCAAAACTTGACCCGTGTGCCATGCGCTCGGATCATGCTCCAGCATGAAGTAGCAGTATAGCCATGTTGACTTTATTGTCGTTGGAAAACCAAAAATGAGTTGCTCCTCTCGTGAACGCACACCAAGTGGGTCGTGAAGCCATAAAAGCTCGACTAAGCTCTCCGTGTCAGTTTGTGGCAGCGCCTCGGGTCGTCATGCGGAAAACTTGCTACGGTGTGACTGGCTGCCTCGTCGCTACGACAACCGAGGTCGTAAAAATAGCAAGCAAGCGTGCGCGTCGAGTAAGTGTTGGTAAACCGGATCAGATGAATTAAAGTAACCCGGAATCACCCTGCTGTCTGTCTGTCTGAGGTTAGCGGTAACGGGTGGCGTCCAGGTAAAATGGCTTTTTTTTTTTTTTGAATTTTTTTGAATTCTTTTTTTTTTGTTTTTTTTGGTGAGGAGGAGGACGGTTGCTTTCTCTCTGCTATGCTGGTGCAACTGATCCTGGCTGAAGGCAGTGTGCTCTGTGCTGCTGGTGTGTTTATTTCTTTACCAGGACAGGGAGAGGGTTTCTCCAGTGATCATTTGGCTGAAAGAGAGAAAGAGAGAACGAGAGAGAGAGAGAGAGAGAGAGAGAGAGAGAGACACAGAGAAAGAGAGAGGAGGGGCTGTCCTGCCAGCTCGAATCTAAATCACAAGTCGTGACCGCATCCTTTCAGTCTCAAAACGACGGGGGAAAAAAAAAGAACTAGTCAACGTGTATGTAGTTGTGAGAGGCGGGCTAGTTTGGGAATCGCCTGAAAAGTCAACTGAAAAAAAAATCATATATATATATATATATATATATATATATATGTATATATATCACAGATATTATTACAGGTGAGTACTGACTTCCTCTCTGCTACACGACTGGTCAGACAAGTTGGTGATCTGATTGGAGCTGGCAGCATAAATCCAGCCACTGATAGCACTAATGCCACATAACTGTAACTTATATATATATATGTATATAAATTTATATATGTATAAATATATGATTCTATTTGCTGTATAGTGTTTCTATGTATAACGGACCTCTGTGAGGCACATTGACGCGTCTGGATAACGAAGCCATCCGTTGCCTGTCGGAGCCATGACCTGGTGGCAGCATGGCTTTCATTCACAGTGATTGTGAGCGGCGTACAAACGCAGCAGGCCTGGAGACGGCAGGCGTGAACCTGTACAGCTCCGTCATCGTATTGCTGAGTGTGTGTGTTTGTGTGTGCGCGCATCCCTGTATAGTCGGCACGTTCTGCTAAAATACCCTGCAACGTATACTGGTAACACTGAGAGAGTGGTGGCGCCGGTGAGAGGCAGTGTCACAGTCCCGGTTGGTTGAGATGAAACAGTGGACCTTGAGCTTTTTTTTTGTTTCTTTGTGTGTCTGAGAGAATATTGTTAAGACTGCTACAGGCAGGCAGGAAGAGGAAAGGTGTCGGCGGAGGGGGGTGGAGGAAGGGGTTCAGGACTACTAAAGGATACAGACATTGTGGTTTTAGTGCAACAGAAAAAAACCTGATAATCATTTGTTGTGGATGGCAATTGGTGGTGGATGGTTGGTGGAGATCTTTTCAGCAGTGATTGATTCCTGTGTTGTTGTTTTTTTGGGGGGGACAGGACGGTCGCCCAGAAAGTCTTTTTGTCCATTTCTGCTGCGAAGGCGAGAGAGAAGGATCTGGAGATCTATCGTAGGGTCCGTTTTCGCTTTTTTGCGTGACGTCTGCAAGTGGCCTGAGTCATATCGCCACGGTTGCACGCTCGCCGTTTCCCCTCACCTCGTCCGGGATGAAGCGTATCCACGGACGAATACTGCTGACTCACTTGCTGTTTATTTACCTCCCAGTCACCACCCACAAGAGTCTGTTGGCCTGACCCAATAGGGCCAAAATGGCTTCAACTGGAGTCCCAGCTTCCAGCTGTCATTGTCCCCTGACAGTTTCCTTAAAGTTCAATCGGCACACTGTTATGTCACAAAGTCACCCCTGCCCTGACTGTCATTTCAAGTTCCTAAAAGAAAACAGAATTCAAAGTGACTCTTGGTCTTGTGTGGTGTGCGATAAAAAATGAAAAATGGGAGAAAATTACTGCCGCGCCAGCCGTCAATTGTTGATCCATGGCCCGTTCAACAGAGAGCAGCACACTCAATGGGTCCATGCTGGCAACTACTCTTGTGCACTGCATTTATATATATATATATATGTATATATTACATATACATATACATATCTGTACATGTGAGAGTATGTGTTGCAGACAGAGGGGCAGGTGCATTGAGATGAGAGGTGAGGTAGAATCTGTCAGTTTCAGGCGGGACTTGAAATGGGTACAGACGAAGGCGGAGGCCTGCAGAGGTAAGTCGACAAAGATCCCCTCGCACCACCATGCGCCAAAGCTATCGCGAGACAGCGGGGGGAGTTGAGGTGGTGGAACTATGGGCCAGTTAACGGGTTAGGGGCTCCGATGAGAAGACGCACAAACACACACGCACGCACAAGAGGACAGGAAGTGTATGTGTGGCCCAGTGGTTATTGAGGACGGGGAAGAGATGAGCAACAAAGCAGCTGAGGTAATACATTACAAAACAACTGAGTGGGTGTGTGAGGTAATGAAAAAAAGGAGGTACGTGTTGGAAAGGTATTCAAGCTGTATATAAATATGAGCTTATGTCCAGTGTAGGTTGTAGTGAGTGAAGTAACAATATGACACTGATTTTTATGCTGGAACCGGTGCTTTCTGGAAACGTATCGGAGGAATGAGGTTACAGCGGGTCACGTGACTTCCTAACATCTCACTCGTCTTAAGTGCAGTAACTCTTTATTCTTGGGGTAAAACACAAATGAGAAAATCCACGACTGACGAAGCTAGCTGGCAAACAGTTCCACACAAATGTTTTCACTCTGCAATATTAGCATTCATTTGGAGCGGTGATTGTGGCTCGCCTGGCGAATGGAAATCCAATATTTAGTCACTTTTAGCTCCATGTTTGGTCTCCTCCAACCTGACAAAGAAATCTGGCTTCGTAGCTGTGAACTGCTGTGCTACACTTTAGTGCAATTCACACAATTGTTTCCCTGACCTGTGAGAATGGTATTTATCTGGTTATAGAGCACCTTTGCTGAAAAAAAAAAAAAAAACACCTGCAGCTGATAATGATGCTACGAGATTAGCGAAAATAACAATCCAAAAATCTTCATTTGCTAATCGGTTGCAAGATCACAGTTCAAGTTGATTGGAATTAGTTTTTAGCTTAACGCAGCAAATTATCTAACAGCTATTAATGTTCTGCAATTAAAAAAATTGGCTTATTGCAGGAAGGAGTATTAGCATATTAACAAAAATAGACTAATCCAAGCCCCCCCAAAAAACACATGTAGTGTTAACACGTTGGACAGAACATGGCCAAGTGTTTCTCCTTGTTTCTATTCTTTGTGCTAAGCTAAGCTAAGCTAAGCTAAGCTAAACTAAGCTAAGCTAAGCAGCTGCTGGCCATTAAGACACCATAAAGACACGAGCATGATATCAAACTTCCCATCGAACTTTTGCAAATAGCCATCATTTTCTCTACAAATATGGATATCAATGCAACCTTTAGCTGCTATAACAACACTCCTCGTCCCGGTGATCACAGAAAGCACCATCCACGACGTGGCATGCATTTAATGCATAATAATAACTACACAATGTCTTATGAATGCTGCGTTATGTGTTTGCACGTGTATAAATAATAAACTATACATAACCGTAGAGGTAAATGAGGACTTGCGTGGCTCGGCGTTTCCTCATCACACCACCACCACCGCCCGCACGATAAACGAGGAAACACATTTTTGCAATGTATGAGGTAACAGTGTAAGGGGTTGCGCTCTGTCCACGTGCATCGGGCGCGTCTCGGTGCGTACAGGAGAGAGATAAGAGAGGTCGGACCGTGAGGGAGGTAGGTAGGTAGGCAGGTAGGTAGCCGGACGCTGTCGGGGCCTCGGCGGGCTAAGGGTCGGGCTGCAAGCACAGACTGGAGGACGCCTCTGCAGTCGGTCGGGGGAGACGCAGGGGATGTGGGTGTTTGTACGGGTTGTCTGAGGAAGGTGTTCAGCTAGTAGAGACGCAGCCAAGCCCCTCGGTTTGCATTAGTCCCAGGAATAGTACAGCTGTTCATCCATGCAGCTGCAAAAGTGTTTGCATATAGATATACTGTACTTTTATGGCAGTGTGTGGATATCTATATAAATATACTATCTATATAAATGCTCTGTGTGTGTGTTTGTGTGTGCACCTCTCAGAACGACAAAAAGCAGATTGCCAGTGTGTTTCTCTCTGATGTGTGTTTGCTGGTGGCGAGTGGGCGGGTCTTGTGAGTTTCTCAAATAAAAAAGGGGGGTGGGGGGGGAAAAAAAAAATCAAGACATGTTTTTACTGAAGAAAATAAAAATCCAGTTTGCTCCTCTTGTCTTTTAACGCACTCCCTCCCCGAGCGTTACACTTCCTGGTCCTCGAAGACCTCCAGGAAGAGCGGCGGGAAGAGTTCGTTGGGACACTCCACCTTCATGTGGAGGAAGCGGCTGGCGTGGCAAGCCCCGATCATGCGCAGGTCCGTCACCTTCATCAGCAGCTTGGGCCAGAAGTGGGGAATGTTGTGCTTGCGGTAGTTGATGTAGTGCTCGAACGCCAGCAGGAAGGACTCTTGGCACTGCTCGATCTTCTCAATGCTGGTCAGCCCCGAACGGTCTGGATAGAGGAAAAATGCAGGTGGGTGTTTTAAAAGAAATAGACAAAACCATTGACTTGGATGAAGGGAAACAGTTGGTGAATCAATGTGACGCTCTGCAACCACATATTCCAATCATCTCCATTCAAACTGAGCTCAAACATTGTTGGGATTTAAGAGATTGAAGTAAAACATTAAAATATATAAAGATTAAATACCAAAAACTCATCCCAAACACTGCACGAGATGATGCCGACAGAGGCACGAGCAGCTGCAGTCCTACAAAATCTGTGTTTTTCCTAATCTGGTCACGTTTGTTGTGTTTCTGCACAGCACTTTCGAACTGCCCGTCACACATGGAAATAAAATGTGCATATAAAGCATCATAATTTATATCCATGGACGTATTAAGCCATCTTTGGTGACTGTCTGGGAACTGTGGTTTCTGCAGCGACAGCATTAACGCCAGATTAGACGAGATTACTCTCGATCCAATTTCTGAAAGGCGTTCCTAGGATACTATCATACTGGACGACAAACCCACAGAGTCTCCTAACATCTGGCTTTTGTCTTCAGCGGGAAAGGGTACGATCCACACTCCCTCCTTCCTTCCTGTGTTAAATGACTCAGCTGGAGTTGCAGGTATTTATCGGCCGTTGGCGGCAGCAGTGGGAAAAATGACACAAACTGTCGCCCACTTTTCCGCGCAGTGCTGTGAGGCTTTGAAGGCTCGTCGCTCTCTCTCAGCCGAGATTAAACAACGTTCAGTTGGCACTGAGTTTAAAGAGACTGAAGTAAAACATACAGTTTAAAGAACTTGCATATACACCAACTAGGCATAACATTATGACCACCTTCCCAAAATTTTGTGCAGGTCTCCCTTGTGCCTCCAGAACAGTTGTGACTAATCAGACAATGGACATGGGCCTTATGAGGCTGTCCTCTGGTGTCTGGAAACCGGATGTTGTTAGTGGGGGGCCTTTGAGGGGAGGGGCCAGGTCAACACCTTGTGCTGTTCTTCATGTTTTTTTTTTAGTTGTTCCTAAAGCGTTTTTGTGTGTGTGTGTCTGTGTCAGGCTGCATCCTGCTGGGGATGGCTGCTACCATCAAGGAGTGTCATTGATATGGGGTGGGGGTGCCTGGTCTGGTCTAGTCTAGGTCCAAAAGCTTCCCAGCAGAACGTTGAATTGTCACAAGATGGTCAATGTTATGTTATAATGTTGTGGCGTATATGCACTACCTTTGGTGTATTAAGGGTAGTAGTGAGTGGCTATTGTGTTAGATTATGTTAAATTAAACTGTTAGAAGCTTGATGTACAAAGGGTACCAACATGTACCAACATGGCGTTGAGGTAAAGAAAAGGACAAATTTTGTCAGATAACCAAAATGTGAAATCTGTGAACCAGTGATCTGAGTTCACAAGCAGCCAATCTTTCACTGGAATTATTCATGAGCCCGTTATTAAATATGCAGTATTTTAACCTCGAGGAAACTTGTGGTGTGCAGAAGTCTAATTCCTCACCCGAGCTCATGAGCAGCACGGCCTGCATCAGTGCCACCTCCGAGTCGTCCAAGTTGAACTGCGCCAGGCTCTTGCCCAGGTCAAAGATGGCGTCCGACACCACGCCCAGCCCGCCGTTCTTCAGCTGCTCGCGCTTCACGGCCATCTCGCCGCTCAGCGTCAGCGTCTCGCTCTCGGGATCGTAGCGTACAGCGGCGCGCAGCGACATGATCTCCATGCAGCAGCCCTTCAGCAGGATGATCTGGTCTTCACAAGGCAGCTGGGAAACGACACATGATTTTCAACGGGCACGGAGATGAACATGTGGGCGAAACAAAGATTAAAAGGCCGAAACAAAGATTATTCAGATTGTTCAGTTACAGACTGTGCGTCTGAGGGGAGCACAGAGGAATTATTAGGATTGTTTCAATTGACTACAGTTACCTCAACAGTGATTGAATGTCCACATAGAAAACATTTCCCTTTGGGCCTGCAACTGGTTAGTTTCACTGATTCACTCATCAAAAATAAAAGACCTCAGGATAAATCTCCCTCTGAAATCCACAGCAAGACACGGCATCCATGCTTTTCTTCAACCCCAAATGTATTTTTTTTCTTGGCGTAGAGAAAAGGTTGTACTTCTCTATTCGCGACAAATCCCTTGCCATGCTTTATGTAACTGGGAAGCACCTACAATATACATGATGCCTGCACTCAGTTAAGTGGACGGCGCGCACACTCTCTCTTAGATCGCCTCCATAGAAAGCAGAGCAATATCAGTTAGTGGTGAGACATGAGAGGATGGGAGGGGAAGGGTTGGATTATTATTTGGTGTAATCCCATCTGACTGGCAAATCTGAGGACAAAGGCTACAGACGGAGGAAGTGCCCAATCAAAAGACCTCATTTAGGTTAATAAGCTTGTTAGGACGCTATATTTACTGTCTGCCGTCCTTCGACCAATTGATAAAGGCCGTCACTGTCAACTACAGCTAGCGAGCTAATAAAGCTAACATGTCCCAGGAAGTGGCTTTGTGTTTTTTTCCGGAACCTTACAGAAAATGTCTGCTTATGGGGTTGTGAATACCACAAAAGAAGGCCGTTTATGTGGTCTCTTCCTGTGAGAATTGTAAACATGACTATGTGTGTCGTTAAGGTAAGATGAAACACTTAGTATACAAGCCTGACGAGGCCACTTGGGAAGTGTTTACTCGCTTACGATTGAGACGTAAGATGAACTGTGATGCACAAAAACAGATTTAAAACCACCCACCTCTGAGAACATGGGCAATTTCTTGGCAAAGTCGACGACGCGAGTGATAGCGGGGGTCATGATCTTGGTGAACTCGCTGAAGGCTTCGAGGTCCACCTTATCTCCGTCCGACGTGGGCATCATCGGACCCTGGCCGATATCGTCCGGCTAGAAACAAGACACGACGCATGTAACTGAACAGTTAATTGCTAATAGTTTGGTTCAAATTGCAGCTAGTGAGTTGATCTTTGACTTTTCCCTGCCAAGACATTGCTTGTTAAGCTTATGGACTCACATGGCAACAGTCTGGAACCAATTTCAATATCTTTAGAAAGATGAAAAGAGTCCAGATAGTAGACAGGAGTGCAGAGGAAACCAAGAACACCTTGTGAGGCAATAGGGTGATGAACCCGGTTTAGAAAAGTCCCTCAAAGTCAAAGTGGAAGACGTGAGGGAGTCTCTTTAAATTAGAGCAACAGGACTAAAGTAAGAAGACCTAATTCTTTATGAAATGTTGCCAACGCTGCACAGGCTTCCGTTCACTGATCCCTATCCTGTTTTGATAAAATGGGAACTTAAGTGCCATAATGGGCAGGAAACAGGTTTAGACTTTATGAATTGCTAGAGGGATACCGAAAGGCCATTAGAAAGTTTATTATGAATCAGAAAAAAAACTGCAACAAAATCTACAAAAATCATGTACTGAAATTCAAAACTATGGACTGGACTTCATAAAACTTGCCGGCTATTCAGGCTGCTGTCAAGTGTCAAGAATTTAGCAGTGTCCGCATGATGCAAATCACCTGGCAACCACTGGAGCTTTCCGTTGAAGGTGCTCTTTTGTAAAATAAGCAGAAACCTTCAGTGATTTTTTTTGTGAATTTTTTTCACCCAGTGACGTAACTTTCCAAAGTTTGCTCTCCCCAGATGGCAGCCAATCCAAAGTGTAAAGCCGTGAGTCTGCTCTGACAACAGGCTGCCTGCGCTGTGATTGGCTCCATCACCCGTCGCCCAATACAGAAGGTTCAGTTTGGTCCTGGGCGCTTTCTTCTTCTTTGTTCACCTTGGTCTGCAACTTTTCTGCAGACCTTCAGAAAATGTTTTCTTTGCCTCCATGGAATGGTTGCCTAGTAACTGTCATCTGACCTTTGCGTCAAGGCAACCGTCGGCGGTTTAGACACGCGTGTCTGCACGTGGCCCGTACCACGTGGGAAGCCAACGAGCAAGATGATGATGAAACGTAGAGCTGTCTTTTGGAAATGAAAAGAAGTTGCCTTCTTTCATGTTACAGCTTGATTTTTGAAGTAGTAGCGACTTCTACACGCTTCGGGTTGAACATCTTGGGATAACAAGCTACATAAAAGAACAAATGCATAGATCCCTAACGGCAGCCCACTTAAGATCTCCATTTCAATGAGATTCGGTTAATTTATACTGTCTTTTGGTGTTTTTCGTGAATTAATTAGGGACCATGGCTTCTGAAAAGTTAAATCTGTGTAGGTATATAAATATCATGATATACACCAATCAGGCAAAACATTATGGCCACCTTCCTAATACTGTGTAGGTCTCCCTTGTGCCTCCAAAACAGTTGTGACTTATCACAGAATGGACATGGCCCTTCTGAGGGTGTCCTGTGATGTCTGGCAACACATTGTTGTTAGTGGGGGGCCTTTGGGTCCTATAGGCGGAGGGGATCATACTTGATCAGTTTGAGATCTAGTGAATTTGGAGGCCAGGTCAACACCTTGTGCTGTTCTTCATGTTTTTTTAGTTGTTCCTAAAGCATTTTTGTGTGCGTACCTGTGTCAGGCTGCATCCTGCTGGCGATGGCTGCTGCCATCAAGGATTGTCATTGCTATGGGGTGCCTGGTCTGGTCTAGGTGGGTGCTACATGTCTAAGAAACATTAATATGAATGCCAGGTCCAAAAGTTTCCCAGCAGAACAGTGAATTGTCACAAGATGGTCGATGTTACTGACAACTCCTGTCAGTGGTTTTAATGTTGTGGCTGATTGGTGTACATTAATGCAGCAAACCAAATAAAGAGACCTGAATCAAGTCACTGTGTCCTGTTTATGCCGCCATCTTGTCTTATTTTCTACCATCAACATTCAATGCTATGCTAATTACATGAATTACAACTATTTAGCTAACTCTGGCTCAATGATTGCGCTGTAAACAGTAAGTAAACAAAACCAAACTAAACTTTTAAGTGTAAGTTTTGGATCAAAGTTTTTAGATTTCAGCAAATAGTCAGTTTGCATCACCAATGAGAAGCATCTTTCTTTCTGCAGCTTCTAAAAAGAATTTTAGATGTTTTTCTACACGTTGTCTAGAATAAGGTACCAAGTCAGTGGTCAAAGCACCGTCATTTCCACCAGTGATGCAACTGTTGAGAGTATTAACATTATTTTTTTTGATCAAAGAGCAAGGGGGGACAAAGGCCAGAGTTATTTAAATCTCATTACTCAACGGTGCTCTCCACCAAGGCTCTGTGCACCTAGAAGCTTACCAGGAACTTGCGCTTCTGCTTCCAGGTGGACCCCTGGGCGTTGGTATGCCGGTGGGCTTCGGTCACCATCCTGATCAGCTCCCACTCCGCGGTGTCTGGCTCCGGCCTCACCTGCAGCGTCCGCACCATCTCCTCTCTCTTCCTTTTCTCCCGATTCTCCTCAATCAGGCGCCGCTTGGCGACACGCTTCGACTCGTCCAACACCACTGGTTGGAAGGATGAAAAGAAGAGAGTACTTTGGGTGAGATGATGTAGCGTGGCTAGGGCAGAAGTCGGATAAATATTCTCTCTTTTTGGTTCTTTGAGCGGGGAATGCCGAGGTCTGGAACTAATTTAATGGTTTCCCTGGTGGTGCGGCTCAATTGCAGCACAGGATTCAACAAAAGACGTTTTCATAGCAGAGGCAATCCAATTATTAAATAGGAGGGATGGGAAATGCCCTGACTTCAATTAAAATATTATTTGGTGATTGTTTCCTTGTTGAGCTAATTGTTGAAAGGGCAGTTGCTGTACTTACTTGTCATGAAGGTTAAATTTAGGACTAATTGGACTGATTGACAGGTATTTTACTCAAATCCAGAAATGTCAACCTCATCAAGGCCCTCAAAATCCAGGGGATCAAAGTCACTGGGATGCATCCTCTGGGGAACTCTTTATATCGCTTTAAAGAACACACTATCTATGATTGTGGCTGACAACAATTTTGTCAATTGTAGATTTTGCACCATGATGCACATGTTGGCTGCTATTAAATAAACCGCAGTGAACTCTCCCGATAGACATTTGTGCTCTGAGGCTGGATGACTCATTCACTGAGTGCCTGTTATTTGCAGAGCGCGTCCAGCATGAGCACAGTGATAATCAATCCTTTCCTGCAGGGACGTGAATGACTTTCAGCAAATTTGGTCCCGATAATATAACAGGTTGAGAGGTTGAGATTAATCTAAAATAAATGGTACTAGATTTCAAACGGACATAAAAAAATAACACCTTTGTAGCAAGATGTATTGCACTACGGTATATAGTATGTGCGTGATTCAGTGCTTGCAACAGCACAGATCAAATCATTAATTGTGTTATACATTAGTCATTGTCCCTCCATGATGGATACAGTTATAGTCACAAGCTTTTCTGTTCATTGATTCATAGGCCTCCACTGCAACTGATTTAAAGGACCACCTCTGTTATTGTGAACACATTTTTACACATATTTAACTTTTATGAATCAGTGCAAATATATATTTATTCATAAAAGTTGCATTGTTCATCTAAAATTAGCTTCTAGAGCTAAATTTTTTCACATGAATAGCTTCTAGTCCACAGCATAAAGTGACGATTAGCGCTAAATGCTAATGTAAGCATGCAAACGAGCTCACACGTACAATGTTGAGCTTTTCTTGGAAGTACAATGCTAATGCTACGAGGCGATGTTTAGCGTACCATCTTAGGTATTAACATTTGACCATTAGCGGAAAATATTAGTATGCTAGCATGCAAACATTTGATGAGCACCTTACAGCAGCAACTGTAAAGTGACGTTGATTTTTAGGAATTTGTGAATAGACCAGGGTACAAGCTTAGCACTGGATGAAAAGTTAAAAGACTCTCAAGATGTTTTAAATTAAATGCTGAAATATCAATCTCATTGCATCACTTGAGCAAATCATCAAATAATTCATGCAATTGCAATTTTCAAGATAACCAAAGTCCAAACAACAGACCACTCCCACAAGTCAAGGCTAAAAATACGGCTGCTACAGTCTCATGGATCTCTGTGTAAAAGCTAGTGGTGATAAGAATTCATGAGCTTATAATAACTCACAGTCCATGGCCATGCCCACAGAGATGCATTTCTTAAAGCGGCACAGCTGGCACTGGTTGCGGGTGATCTTGTCAATGATGCAACAGCTTTCATATTTACAGGAGTAGGACGGATGGAGGTTCTTCTGGATGGTCCTGCGGAAGAAACCCTGAAGAGAGGGAGGCAAATGGAGAAAAGATAAGATGGATGATACATTTAATGAACAAATAATAGGATCATAAATCTGAAGGAAAATGCCTCAGGTGATTGGAAAAAAAAAATCATGCAACTCGGTATCTTGTGCATAAAGTTAAATTAAATCCACTAATTAAATGTTCTTGTGTTCAGATTAGCATAAAACAGCCGCATTAAATGGATCACATCACATGGCAGGCTGGTGATAGCGTCGCAGGATCCTGCTGCCAAGAATGGTTAAGCAACGGAGTTATCGTACGGCCGAGCATCTCTCATGAGGCCCTTTATATAAATCTGTTGAGACAGTTTGATTGTAATCACACGGTGATAGAAAAAAAAAACCCATAAAACTGTATCAAAGAGGAAGCTGTTATTTTGTCTTTGGAATATTAAACATGAAAAGCTGGCCCCTCCCCAAAATGATCCTAACTCAAAGCCATAAAAACCTAAAAACAGCCTCATTGGTAATAATATAATATCAGAACAATAAACCTCTTGTATTTCGGTGTATGTCTTGAGGGAAAACAAGTTCATTTCTGCTTCTCAGCGCCACCGGGGCATTTCAGTGTGCTTCATTTCCCATGTGAATTTGTTGGGGAAAAAAAAGCCCTTTAAAGCCCTTTAAGCTAACGCTAAGTCCGTGCTAATAAACAATACAACACAAAGCTCATTAAATTCATAGTGGACAAAATTATTTTTCCAGTTTTTAAGACCGTCACTGCCAAACATGTTACAACTTATCATTAACCCAATGCAGCTGTTTGGAGTAAATATGAATTTCTTCAGATTTCAGATTTACCTCAACTTCACTACAAGAAAACAGCAGTTATTTCCTGACTTTAAAGGACCCCTATCATAAATCTTTTTTAGGTGTAAATTTGTCTTGCCATGTCCTCAGAATGTGTATTTCAAATTTCAGCTCAAACTACAGCTCAGATAGTTGGTTCTGTGATGCCTACAGATCCCTGTTTTTTATCCCCGTTCAAAACAGGCTGTTTTAGTCTGGTTCTGGCCACGCCCATTTCAGGAAGAAGACTCCGCGTGTAGCTGGCAGTTGTTTAACATACTGTATGCAGGCTGCGTTTTCAGTAACTATTTCACACTTGATCCGTTATCTAACAGACACATTTATGAATATTTTAAAGGAGAGGACTTCATCTGTATTAAAATACAGCATAAAGGAGCATAGAAAGTAGGGCTGAGGCGAAAAGCGCTGACGAAGACTGGGCTCAGTTAGGGCTGCACTGAATTACAAAAGGCAACATGAAGACACAGCCCTTGTTTATTGGTTTAAAATCGGGCTGTTGGACATTATGGCACAGTAGCTTTGACATTTTTTGATTATGGGGGCTGCTACCTTAGCACAGGAAGGCACAGTTTGTGTGGATTTAGCATTTTAATTCATTCACCGTGTTTCATTTATTCATTATCTGTAAAATATTCAGATGTATTCAAACATACAAGGTGTGTCAAATGTGATGAAAGTTTGGCTCAGGTTTGCAAAACATACATTCTTAATCCCATTTTTTAAGATTTTCATCTCAAGCGGGACCATGCTAGATGCAGTCTGTTGATCTTCATCATTTCATGGGACAAGACTATATAGAATTAACCCAGCTCTTTACCTTTAAATAATGAAATCTCTTTTTAAAAATCACGTTGCTGCGACACATGAGGCCAGTTAATGACATTTACTTAATGAACCAACAAGGAGGATGTTGTTATGGAAATTACGCGAATGCTTGTCAGCAGGTAACGGGGTTCAAAAGTCACGGGGCCAATACTCAGATCACGGCGACTCTAAAGAGGTTGTCAGTTTGACATCCAGCTAGGCTACGCCGTCATCTCCTGCTAATTAGCGGCGCACGTCTATTGCAAAACCTTCTGCTCATCACAGTGAATAAAAGAGCAAAGAATGATTTCGTATTCATGAATATAATGAGGCAGACGTTGACTCCACATCATAAAGAGAGGTAAGGCTATGAGATGAAAGACATCAGTAAAGTGTATGATAAAGCCTGAATCTACTGAAATCTGAGATTGAACTATGTTTTCTTTTTTCCTAATTAAATGAAGACTGATCATTACAAATTTAATTCTAGTGAAAACAGAAATGGAAATAGTTTAATCTAATCAGAATAATTAAATTAACAACACTACATTAGGCTAAGCAAAAGTTCAGCCAGGAAGTCTACATTTTTACATCCAAGCTGCGTCTTTTGCTGCTTTTTTTTTTTTTTTTTTGTAAATCCCCACTTTCATCTTATTCAGCTGACTGAGTCTGTTTGAAAACTGTTTATAAATCATCCCGCTGCCGTCGGAATTTAAAATAGTTCCTTTCTGGGCTCATGTCAGCTGTCATTTCAGTGCCGGATTGACTACCTCCACCTCCTGTCAAAGCTGTCAGAGCCAATGAAACATGACGCGCTTTTATCCGTTCCTTACTCTTTTCTTACCCTGGTTTTGGAAAAGGCTTAAAA
>JASGAT010396842.1:37412-57988 GCA_030220025.1 Chelon auratus
CCCCACCTCCTTTTTCCCTCCCTCCCTGTCTGCATGCATGCATGTGTAGTTCCTCCCCCGGCGACAACACACCTCGTCATCTACCTCTTACAACCATCTTCCACATTCTTCCTTTATTTTTTTTTTGTCTTTCTTCTTTTCTCTGTCACGCGTCGCCCATGCTCATACTTTTTTATTTGATTTTCGTCACATTTTTCCTTCACGCCCCCTTTTGTTTCAGCCTTCCTTGCCTCTATTTAACTCCATTCCATTTTATCCTCAGGCAGAAAACCAAAACATTTTTTATTTTTTGCCTCTCTACATTCTCACTAAGCTACGCTAACTTGATTACATAACATCAGTCTGATGCAAGGCCGAGTGAGGTCTAATGAGGACGCAGAGATGCCTGACATCTCATCAATTGAATTAGACAGCTCGCAGATTCCTTTTTTGTTTCCAAGTGGAATCAAAACAAGTTGCTGCGAAGGCCACAACCACAGCAGCTCTAAGAATTATCTTACAAATTGTTCCTGAATGATCGCTAACAGGGTCATCTGATGTCGGGCACCCACAAGTTTGTCGGTTGCCGAGCTGCAAACGCTTTGTTAGCGTCTCATGACGTAGCCTCGGGGGGCAAATGTTTCACGGCTTCCGGTTTAGCCATCAAACTCACCAATCAGGCCTGATATTGTGCAGGTCTCACTTGTGCCTCCAAAACAGTTGTGACTCATCACAGAATAGACCTTCTGAGGGTGTCCTGTGGTGTCTGGCAACAGAATGTTGTTAGTGGGGATCAGTGGCCTCTGTGGATCATCCCACAGATACTTGATCAGTTTGGGATCTAGTGAATTTGGAGGCCAGGTCAACACCTTCTACTGTTCTTCATGTTTTTTTTTAGTTGTTCCTAAAGTGTTTTTGTGTGTGCTCCTGTGTCAGGCTGCATCCCGCTGGGGATGGCTGCTGCCATCAAGGAGTGTCATTGCTATGGGGTGGGGGTGCCTGGTCTGGTCTAGCTGGGTGCTACATGTCTAAGTAACATCCACATGAGTGAATGCCAGGTCCAAAAGTTTCCCAGCAGAACACTGAATTGTGAGAAGGTGGTCAGTGTTATTTACTTCTCCTGTCAGTGG
This sequence comes from Chelon auratus, assembly GCA_030220025.1. Lineage (NCBI taxonomy): Eukaryota > Metazoa > Chordata > Actinopteri > Mugiliformes > Mugilidae > Chelon > Chelon auratus. The sequence goes on from JASGAT010396842.1 coordinate 38,522, forward strand.
TTTTAATGTTGTGGCTGATTGGTATCAAGGCTGACTCGCAACCGTAGAGGTGAAAATGGAGGCTACAACAGTTTACAGCTGCTTTGTTTAATGTATTTGCTCGATTGAACGCGTTGCTTGTCGAAGGTTATGAAAGAGGATTCCGCCTCTTTTTCTCTCCTTATCTGCCCTAGTCACACATGACTGGTCAGCATTACCTGGACTACAAACAGAAACCAGAGGACAACCGGCACCGCAATGTAGTCCTTTGGCTATGAATTCATTTTCAGATCGCAAATATTTTTTCTCCCCTGACATTCAGTTTTTAACAGATGCATGCTTTAGTTGTTTTTTTTTGACCATGCCTTTTGAAAGCAACACTTTCACACTAATATTTGCTAGTTTTTCAGGTATTAAGGAAAGTACTGGCCACGGAATGATGACGGAACTCGATGAAAAGGTCAGAGGACCACCTTAGTTATAAGGATTTACCGTGGGGGGACCATGAAAAGTCTGTACCACAATTAATGGTTGTCTCCTGTTTCAGCAGTTGAATATTTTTTGATTCATTTGAGCCTCAATGGTGTTGCGGCAGGAAATGTCAGAGAGCGCCAAAGTTTAATCCTCTGGGGATTATGAATGTCAGCTCGTCTATTATTTGTTATATTTAGAGATAAAAACGGTGAATTGACTCAGACTGATTGATTTGGCAATCCATGGAGCCTCGTAGCTAGCTAGCTAAACATGGGGATGATTCAAATGTAAGAATATTAAGATTAGGTTTTCTCTGCTATTTGCACTTATAATGCAGGCTACGTAATTCCACAACGACGCATAACACACGATGTTATAGCTCAGCGAGAAAGAGGACTTGCTTGATGCCAAAATACAGATCTATGAAACATTTATGTTGAGGGTTGCTGCGACTGCAGTGGTAAGAAGGGATACGAGGACATCAGTGCAGGCAGAGTGGATACACAGTGCACAAAATCCTTAGTGAAGAAGTGCAACAACAAGGACTTCCAGCTCTCTACAAGATCCTGTGAAATGATTATTCAACTGTCAGACTGTAACTTCTATTCAACTGGTGAAAATTTAAATTTTGATGTATATGGCCATCTGTTTTCCTTCATTCATTCATTTTGTGTAACTGCTTGTCCTGTGTGGAGGCTAGAGCCTATCTCAACTGTCACTGGGCGAGAGGTGGGGTACACCTGGGACAGGTTGCTAACGAGCATGTCTTTGGACGGTGGGAGGAAGAACCCACGCAGACACAGGGAGAACATGCCAACTCCACACAGAAAGGTGGACGGATTCAAACCCAGAACTTTCTTGCCGTAAGGCATCAGTGCTAACCGCCGCCCGTCATGTGTTATCCCACTCCTTTATTCCCTTTCCACCAATCACTTCTGCTAACGTCTCTTTCATTCTACTGACAATGTCACCCCTTTCGTCAGCCTCCATCCAAGCGCAGACAATTTTAGCAACACCTCAAGATAAATTTCACAGCGTCATCTAGCAGTTAATTCAGCGTCATGCCAAAAATCACACGGCTACTGTTGGATGCCGTAGGTGACCAGGTCAATGCATGGCAGTGACGTCAGGGGCTAATCCACTGTGTTGTGCGTGTGGTCATGTGTGAAAGTACCAAACGGCTTCAAAAAGTTCAAAAGGTTGTCATGAGACTGTGAGTGCTGCATGTGGGGGTCAGCCCTCAAGGACTCTGAAAGGCTTCATACAGTTACTTTCCTGTGGTAATTACACGAGGAAAACGTGGTCACTGTTAAGTTCCTTGATCCATTGCAGAAAATTCATTTTATCTTGTAAAATGAACTCACACATCTTCACTATTTCAACTAAACAACTTTACTATGTTCACATCAATTGCCATTTTAAATGGTTTCTACTTAGATTTCTCAACTTTACCCACGATTGCAGCTCATATCATATCTCATATCTTGTTTGCCCAAAAATATTGCCGTTTATTTTTAAAATATATCGACAAGATGTACAAGATGTACAGGCATTTGAAGATGTACAGGCATTTGAAGATGTACAGGCATTTGAAACAATGCCCTCCCTTAATGCCGTTTAGGCCGTTCAGAGAGGAGGGCATTAAAATTTGATCCACCCAAAAGCAGCCACTTTGGAAGACATTCCTGGAAGGGAAACGGGCTCTAAATCCAACCCATTCATTACGCTTATGGTGCCAATATTTTTTGCTAATGTTGTAATACCGTGGTTTAATCCTCTTTTGTAGAGCCTTGTTTCAAAGGTATCGCCATTTTATCGTAGTAGTTCTTTCTAGTTAAAAAAAAGGCAAAAATGGCGGCTGATCCTCCTCCCCCATTGATTTATTCATTCATTAAATTTCTGTAACGGCTTGTCCTCACAGAGGGTCACAGAGGGGCTGGAGCCTATTCCCAGCTGTCATTGGTCGAGAGGATAGATCACCAGTAAACCATTCACGCTCACACCTTCGGCCAATTTAGAATCACCAATTAACCTAACGAGCATGTCTTTGGACGGTGGGAGGAAGCCGGAGTACCCGGAGAGAACCCAAGGCCCATTGATTTATTCAACTCAAAAACTTGAAGAGTTGAGTTAAATGAAAAAAACACTGTTGTTAGCACCACACAGACAAAAGTCAAACATAGTCCAGACAAAGGAAAACTTTAAGTTTAACTTTTGAAAACTGAGTTCAATATCAAAAACTAGTTTTGACTATTAAAGAGAAGAAAAACATTCACATAACATAATGCTAAAAGTAATGTTTTACAGTGTATAGTTATCTTTGTAAGAACATTGAGATACTTCCCTTGGTCCTAACCTTAACCTAAGTGCCTAACCCTAAACCTAATCTCAACCCTAACCATAAAACCAAGTCTTAAACCTGAAATATGAGAAAGCAGGGAAAACGTCAAAATGTCCTCACTCTGATGCTCAGAGACGGAGCATCAGTGTTACATAAGTGCTGGCACGCTCATATTGCACGGTGTCATCATTTCCTTGAGGATTCCTCTGGAAATTCAGTTTTTTTGTTCAGACTTGTTGGGTCTTTGGGACACTTTGCTACACCAGAACCCGTGTTTATTGTAGAGTTGCACAGTTGTATAACCTCAAGATTAAAAGAAAGCCAATTAAGACAAATCAACCGTGAAAGTCAACAGTCCTTTCTCTTTTTATTTTATTTCTATCAACACTGAAGACATCGGAACCTCATTTGAATTGCCATTGGACACGCCAAGGTTCATTGTGAGCTCCACATGGTTGCTCGTCAACTGACCAGTACAGCCAGAGGAGAAGTTGCAGTGTCTAAGAACACAGAGGCCAATATATTCATGTAGTAAGACTAAACGCATAGTAGAAGATTAATAACCATCTCTACAGACTCTTCAGGGCTTTACGTTATAAAAAAGTAAGAAAATCACTGGCGTCTGAAGCTAGTATCGACCCCTCTAGCGGAAAATTAAAGGTAGGCATTTTGCATAATTATCCAACTTCATTTGCAAGGTTTACCATCATGTACTGCCGGTTTCTGATTTGCTCTTGAGGGTGAACATTTAGCAAATAACACTGGAAGTTCACTTTACTATTCATGATGAGTACTACTGTACTGCTAAAATAGCTGTGTTATGTCTTCTGTGCCTCCGGAGGAGCTTGACCTGATTCTGAGCAAAAAAGCTTCCAACACAAACTACAGGTGCAGCGGTTTAGAGCGTCGATACCATCCTAAAGCTCAGAAAGCACTAACAGATATCGAACGTCCCCACATTCTCTTGGCCCGAGTCAAACTTCCTGACTCAGATAATACATTCACAGCTGTTCCTCCTTAATAATCACAGTTCCTGAGTGGAGATCGCATGACAGGTTCCCTGTATTGAGCACACCCTGGGACTTCAAAGTGCTAACTTTGTCTTTCTGCCTTTGTCAATTGAGAAAAGCCTGACTGTAATCCCCCACCACCTGCTTGGTATTACTGATGTTTAGGAAGAAGTTATCTGGCTGGAGCTGCTGCCACAGATCTAGCAAACTGGGCTGTTGTTAAAATTTCATGGACACAAATTTAAGGATTGTAAAGTTTCTACTTATACCTGCCAGTCAACGGATAGTGGCAATGCCTTCTGCAATGTCTCTGTGGTTGATTGACGTCAGCCAACACATCAGCTCCCAATGGGAAAAGCCATATTTATACTCAACTGTCACTCTGATAGATTGTGAGTTGAGTATCTTTACATCTTTAAGTGAACGTTGGCAGCGTTAGGACTGGTTACTAAATTCATCCCAAACTAAAGGAAGATTGTAATTTGTTATCTCAGCAGTGTAATACTGATGCTTTGACTGGTGATGCTTGTAACACATACGTAAGTAATCTGTAATTGAATGTTGTCTTGGCAAAACATGGCCTTGAATTATAGTAGTCATTCATCATTTATACTGATGATCCAAGGATGTTTGATGCACATAGAAACTGCGTGAAACTGTGAAATGATACAACCAAGAGTCGCCTGAATTTAGTTACAGGATAACCGGGAACCAATGGCAACCAAGGAGCGACAGGATTTCTTTAGTAGATGATCACATCATGCCAATCAACGCATTTCATGCACTTCACTAAACAGGTTACAGCTGACCTCTGCTGAATAAGCCTTTTTTTCCTACCTGTGATGTAAATTGAAAATCTGATTACCATAGAGCAGATGTCTATGTTCACAGAAAAGCCAAGAAGGGTGTCATCTGCATAGAGGTAATTACATTTGTTACAGCAGCAAAACAACAACCAAACGTTGTCGTCACTAGTGCAACCAAGACGCGCGATTACGGGTGATATCATGGACAAACATGATCGCTAATGATTCTCCTTCAGCTCAGTCAGTGTCAGTGGTCTAAATCCACCAATTAAACCTTAATGTACTATATCATACAGTATTGTTAACTCAATAGCTAATGTAAAGGAAGACGTGCAAGCAGACTACATCTGTTACGCCAGCTCAGTGGAACATATTCATTTAATCAGCACTTAATACCTTCTACTATTTGTCTAATATTCACTAAACCCAACTAAAGTGACTCCATTTAAATTAATCTGTTGATTTCTAGAGATTATTAATCTATAGAAAGCTATTACAGTCAATCCCTTTGAAAACGAGTTCATACTGTGGCTCTCGGAGTGCACTAATTGGTATGCTACTTTTACATGACAAAAGGATAATCAAGGCACAGGTGCAACATAAAGCTCCTAAAAGCCTTTCAACAGTGGATAATGTATACATATGCACAGGGACATGGTTTCAGTCCTTTTCTTCAGACGTTAATTGAATTGTAGTGATGAAAGTCAACTGTCTCTTGAAATATTCAGAGGCTTTGCACCACATTTTATTCAGAACACACACACACGCACACAAAATAAGCTCAGATACACTCACAAAAATCTATTTCAGCATCCTTACTCCGGGCTATGTGAAGACGAGTGTGCACAAGCGTAGTGTGTTTGTGCACGCGTTCGCATGGAGAGCGCTCCGTGACTCAGAAATCGCAGCAGGGAGGGGTCAGGGCATGAGGCAGCGCTCGCAAGAACACGTGCATGCTCAATGACACTATGTGAGAAACACAGACACACATGCGCACAAACACAAAACGACAATCCCCTGTTGATGTCACATATCGAGGCGTCCTGAGCTGTCCTCTGCTTTCTCTGGCTTCATCTGCCCTGGCTGCTCCTAATCCCGCTCTCCGCTTCGCTAATCCACACACACACATGCTTGTACGTACGACGCAGGCATATTAACACACACACACACACACACTCCTGTAGATGCACAGACATGCACGTACACACAGATCTATGTAGGCAGCAAGTGCAGCTGGTGAAGATGAATAAGTTATGGAGAAGGGCATGATCTGTCACAATTTGCAGCCTCGACTTGGTTGATCGCGGAAAACATTGACAACGCTAACGGCAGCTAACAGGTTAACTTTGGTCGCAACCGTTAAAATAACAAGCATCGCCTATCAGATAAAATGTTCTATTGATTTAATACATTTTTCACAACCTAAATTAAGTTATTTTTTATTTAATCATGCCAGTCTTAGTTATGTAATATCGTACGCTTCGGGCCTCCGTACCCTGGACGGATCATGGGGGATTTACTCGCCTGGGTTTCCATTCGCTTCTTCGTCGGTTCTAGACCAAATGTCTGTGAATTTATTTAATAAAGCGACGAGGGCGGCATGTGCCTTTGTTTATGGGTTGACTGCACGTGCTGGGGAAACGTAGTGAGAGCAGATGGCAGCGGGACTGAGTGTTGTGCTTTCTGCCTTTTACTTGTCCCTAAAAATACATCAAATAGACAAATATCCATCTGGACAGCATCTTGTTATTTAATTTTTTTATTTTCTATTCTTCATTGCATTACACAAATGATTAAATTTTGTAGCTGAAAAAAGTGTATTCCAGCTTTCATCAAGCCATCCATCAGTCCACGCCTGCAGATATTCTTTCATCTGTCATTTCTGTCAAACTCCTAATCTGTTTGCTTTCGTTTCATGTTTGACACAAACACTTTTGAGGAATTAACATAGACATTATATTAATTTCCTTCACACCATAGTTACTACTTTCCCAACCTTAACCACTGACCCAAACATCTTCACTTTCCCAACTTTTGGATGCGACTTTTGTCCCCAGTTGCACCAGCCGTCCTCATTTACTGGTCCTGAGTCTGGTGTGTGTCCCCGAAAGTAGCACATGCCAGAGTCTCACACATCCACACACATTTGCACACACACACACCCCCTCCGACTCACGCTTTCTCGTCTCCCTCTGATGAGTTGCTATCCTGCTTGTTGGACATTGGCTCCATTCGGCCTCAGTCTCGTCCAGCGGCCAGTCACAGGACAAAGAGGCGGACACCGAGCTTGCCAGCCTGCTCAGCATTCGCTGGCGGCCCCTTTAGCTGTCACCCATCTGGGACTGTGGGCCGTGATTGGCTGGGAAGCACGAGAAGGGCGGGGTAGAAAGCTGGAATGGCAAAGATAGAGAAACAGAAACACAGTGACATTTACAATATTATACCACAAAAAAATGACATTGCATCAAAAATTCAAATTCATATATGTAACAAAACACATTCAAGATACAGTCATAAAATGATAATGGGCCTCAAGTTCAGCTTCTTCTTAGAGAGTATCTGCATCCAAGGTCTAAGAATTACAACCAGTTTTATACAGTGATCCATATTCACACTTTATAAATACACTCACATACTCAACCAAAGCTGAATACTAAAACATAGCAATATCCGATCATTTTGTCCAACTTTTACAGCTTGAAATTTTCTCCAATTCTGACCAGTTGGCATTAACAGCAAAGAATGAAATCTGAAACGTTGGCCTTTGATAATGTTTCTGTGTAAAATTTGGATGGATTTGGATTATTCTAGAGCAGAGGTCTGCAACGGGGGTCTGCGACCCCTAGGGGTCTGTGGAGGTACTCCAGGTGGGTCGCAAAAGTTTTGGTTGATTAGACATTTTTTATCCCCACAAATTTAAATGTCTTTAAATACGCATATACATAAGCAGTGGTGCCCACTCCATCTCTCCATCAGTTTGGGGGTCCTTGGCCTGGAAAACGTTGAAGATCCCCGGTCTAGAGCAAGCCTCGCAGATGTCTAACCTTAGCATATATTGAGATGTTAGCAGGCTAACGTTTCCTAATTTAAAACTACGTACAACTGAGGCAATACTGGGCACAGCTAAGGATAACTTAAAGTGTTTATAATCATCTTGGGTGACAGAAATGTCTTTAATAACTTTTAGGAAATCTATCCAACACAGACAATGAGCTCTATAACATTTGCCAGCAGCAAACTGGCAGTGCTTTTTGTTTTAATTGATCAAAAGATGATTTAGGGTAGTAATGAATAAATCTCATGAACCAAAAGCTGAAGAAATGAGATCACGTCCATCCTAATCTTCCTTCGGTCCGACCCTTTGACCTTGTTCCTTTGTTAATTCCCTAATTACACATATTAAGCTGGACTTCACAGAGGATCGTCAGCTCTCACAACACGACCTCTGTGTTGTCTGTGCTCCGTTCGCCGCTGCCGTCTTCAATCTATTCGAAGAAACAGACTGGAGCCAAAGCTAATTTACTTTTAAGCTACTTACTAGACCTCTGAAAGGAATCTAAATTGCAAATTTCATGTTCTTTAATTCCCTGAAGTTCACAGACATTTAAACCATGCAAATATCTGTAAAGGAAAGTTAAAGCCTTGCAGCATTTTCACCACATGGTACATTTTCTTTCAGTATGCAACAAAAAAGCCATTTGTGTTTCAACTTTGCAACCTTCTTAAAAAAATATGAACAAATAGTCCGAAACAGGCCTAAAAAACAGTTCTTCAGGACATATATTATGAAAAGAAAATATGTATTTTCTTTGGTACAAGTCATCTGATTCAATTTGCCCTGGGATTTAAAGAATTACTGTCAGAAGACTCTCCATATTCACGTGTACTTTTTGGCAGTGTACCAGAAGTTAGCTATAATTATAGTATGCTTGTAGCGTTAGCCTTAAAACTTGGACAGGCGCTGTAATTTTTTATTAATCTTGCCGATGTGGTTACTCTGTCAACGACACTGCACAAGGCAACCGACCGGCCGACCATGTGAGTTAAAATGACTCACCTCAGAAGTCCAGTATTAGTGCCTTGTTAGTGAGTTAATGTTCCATTGGATTGTTTTGTCTGCGGCTGGAATAAATACATTAATTCTGCGCATGTTCGAGCCACGTGGAGGGAAAACATCAGGTGACGCTAAAAAAGTCGCTTGTTGTTCAAACAAGTTCAAGACAGAATGTGGGCAGTCACATTTATAATGTGGGTCCATCCCTGTCATCTTCTACTTTTGGACAAATTCAGTGTCATCGACAAACCCGACAAACCAAGACCAGTTCACATTTTTTTTTGTTGCAGTCCACGTTAAATACAGGTTGTTCCTACTTGCTAGACTAATAAAGCTTTACAAATCTTGGATAAAATAATGCCAGTTAGTTATTAGTGTCATGTTTCATGGCTACAGAACCCACAGTGGATTATCCAGTTGACACTGTGGACACTAGACAGAGATTAGTCTAGTCAGATTTTAACACTCACGATCGTTTTGCAAATTGAACTCAACAAATAACACTTATAAGGGCACATGTCGTCCTATATTCTATCTATACACACTATGTATGTGTTTAGACCCCTCAGATGCATATCATGCGAGGAGCAGACAGGGCCAGAGGAGGGCACCAGCGTCACCAAAACACTGGTGATGTTGGATGTGAAGTGTCCTGAGCTGACCTGGTTCTTGAACAGAGCCTGGACTTTAAGAGGCTGTTCCCAACACAATTAGCCCGACTACAGAGGCCTTGAAATTAGCTGCTTATCAAGTAAATCTGATTATTTAAAGATGGGTTTGGTTAATTTGTTGTACACATGTGATCTTAGGGCAAATTTGTACTTTTGTGGCATTAATCAGATTAATATGATTGAAAAGGTGAAGTTTAATGCACATAATGCAGCTTAATGGCACAGGTGGCATAGTGGTGTGGTGGTTAGCACTGGTGCCTCATCGCAGCATAGGCAACCCTCCAGGGGACAGGCGGTTACAGAAAATGAATGAATGAATATATGTTAGCAAAAATAAAAAGCAGATTTTATTGAGTATAACCACATAACTGCCTCTTATTGATTTATTTGCCAAAATCTGTTATTTGCAGCGTTACAAATGAGGATTAATGTCAATACCAGATTATCGGTGATTTGTTGGTCGAATAAAATAATGTTGTCTTCACAATGGTTTAAAAGGTGTCTTCAAAATGTCTTGTTCTGTCCAACCAGCAGTCTAAAACCCAAAGAAAATTAATAGATTTTTTTTTTTGGAAAGTTTTGGAAATGTCATTGTAACAAAGGTTCCTTCATCTTGGGACATGTGAAAATGTCCCAAAAAGCAGCGTCCCAGCTGCAATTTTCCAAACATGCATGTGGCAACGAAGCCAACAGCCTAAACCCAAAAAATACTCAATGATGTTAAACAGACATTTTGAAAAAGAGAAGCTGGGATTTGGCGGTATTTTGGCATTTTGGCTCAATAGAATCAAGGAAACCAATCGTTTCAGTTAAAATTCACAAGGGTTTGTAACCAAGGGCTGCAACTATGTGTATTTAATGTTTTAGACATAATAATAATAATTCCTAAGACCCATTAAGAGAAACAGTAAGAGTTGCTTGGTCTCAGCAGCACTCCAGATATGAGTAATATGTGAGGGAAATGTGGCCATATTTAAGAAGCTGTAATGGCAGAATGTCTTTTACTTGGCAAATTACTTAAATCATCAATTATTAAGCAAAAAAGTTTGAAACAGTTTGGTAAATATGTTGGTGGAGCTACATTAGCTCAATATAACCGATAAATGATGCACGTTAATGGGATTAATTCTCTCTTTTGGTTTATTTGTGAGATTTTGTGATGATGATAATAGGAAGATGTGAAAACGTAGTGTCTGTGATATCTTATAAGAGAGTATCCACTGGTTCAACTTCCACAGTTTTAAAAGATGTTTTTAACGCTGCCTGGAACTGAACCCATTAAAAAAAAAAAAAATAAAGGAAGCGGCTGAGCTTCAATCCTCTAGATGTGACAGTAGATGGCATCAGAGTGTGAGAGATAAAGACTGACTTTATACCCCAAACTCTGTCAGATTTTTTAATGACATCACACAATATTTTTTTTAACAAATTGGCATAAAAATATAGATTTTTTTGACTCCAAAGAGTAGATACATACAACCAGTTAAATAAAACGTCTATACACTGTAAACGGTTAGGGTTATTCTTAAAATAAGAATATCTTAGATTTTTTTGACATCACCAAAACCCGGTATTTTAACAGAGTTGCACGACAGTATTTAAAGTTGATATACAAGATATATAATGACGACAGTGATGTGCAACAATTTTTCCATTATAGTGAAAGCAAAGACAGTTCAGTTTCTTTGTGACTCCTTTTGAACAAGAGCAATGTGCAAAAATAAAATATTTTCAATAAAACATGTGTTTCAAAAGATTGATGTTAATGTAATATGCACTATTTGACCGTGCCATCTATTACCATACCATCTATTTGTAGTTTTCTACAAACCATCTTTTAGTCTTTCTATACCTTCCCTTGAACTATTGTCATTAAATGGATAATACTGAAAAAGCGACTAAGAAATCCTCAAATTTAGCTGTAAATTTGAAAACAAGGTGCAGAGAGATTTAAGTTGAGCCTCTTCAACCTTATTACACCCTCAAATTTGGCACAAAAGTAAGATGAGTCGGTGATGACATCCAGATCAATGTACTGCATCGACCACATGTAGATCTGTACATACACACAGTTCTGTACATAGTGTACCCATCTGTCTGGAGACTGGGCTGGGCAATTAGGAGATCACATAGGGGTGTTGCGAAACACATACACACACATACACACATTTACTGCCTCAACCATCAAACACACGCAAACCACAGTCCTTTGAAACATATTCCCTCCGCACACACTCATGCAAGCCTATATCTGTCTCTGAGTAGGAAGGCTCTGGATGACATCCAAGCTGATTAGAGGGAGTGAAGAAGCGGCGCAGTGTGATCAAAGACTGGCTGTCTGTTCCCCTTCCTGCCTCTGTAGCTCGCTCTATCAATTCCTCCAAATCGCTTCTCCCTTTTACCAATATATCAATCACCCCCCTTCCCTACTGTACAATCACTCCTCAGGATCGACTGCAGCCGGAGAGAAGCAGCACTGCAAACAAGTGCATGTTCTTGAACAACGCATATATCCAGACTGAGTTTGCCTCTTTCTTATGGCATTTAATTGCATTTAAAAAATTTCATGTTTATTGAGGTATTGAATATACCTACACACTATTTATCTCTGGGGGTTCGCATACCGTAACAGCTGACATTTGGATGCCTTACAGTTCACTGGGTGCATGTTTAACATGAGCGGCCTTGGACTGATACGGCTGGAGTTCTGAGTTGTGTATACAATGCTTGGTCCACATCTCGGATATATATGTCACGTTGAGCGGCGGCCTCAGCTGCTCCTTAACGTCTGGAGCAAAGATCTAACAAACCAGTAAGGCCGGAGTTGGGACTTAAAGGGCCAAGTCAGGGCGAAAAGATTAGCATGTTCTGGGCTAAGTTGATTTTATCACCGCAAATGAGTTAATGACTGTTGATGTCTCAGGCTGTTTTTTTTCTTTTTCTTTTTAAAGCAGGTCTGGGTCACACATCGCATGCATGGAAGTACTCATCACGGCTTGTCTTAGTCTTATTGGGTGCAAGCTAATTTCACACCAGATACTTTGAGCTAAATGCTAGCTTAAGGATGTTAATACTCTTACAATGACAGCGGTACGGTTAATGCTAAACAGGTACAGTTGTTCTTATAACTGCATCGCCAATTACTCTTAGCATGCTAATATCTGCTAATTGATGCTATATCTAGATTGCAGCTGAAGCGGATGGCACATCATGACTTCTGAAGGTAGTTTGCGATAAAACCAACTTGTGGACACATTAAAATGTGTCTTTATTGAAGTCCTAGATGAAAAGTTAAGGGGTGACCAACGTTATTACATGTTCACACATCCAAATCCAATAGCAACAATTATCAGGGGAGGGGGAAGGTCTTTTAATAGGTGCTATCCCACCTATTAAATGCGCATACAATAAGATCATGCATGAATACTAAACAAAAGGCTGTTGAGACATACTATTCTATGGACAAATATATGTAAGATTAAAGAAAGTATCAGCAAATAAAACAAATTTATAGTAAACAGTTCACTTTGCTAGCTAGCGCTTACAAAGTTTAGCTAGTTCATGTTACGTCTGGAGTCGTTCACTCCGTGCTTTGACCAACTCTCTTAAAATCATTTTAAATCTCCATGGTCTATAAAACCAAGAGCACAAACACTGGATTTCAAACGCCGTCTGTAAGGTTAATTTTTATTAGCGAACGACCAAACAGCTTCACATGCTACGTGAGTTCCGTACGTTGTCCAACGTTTCTCCGTCAGGTTAAATTGAGTACAGAGCAGGTGAGCGACCGGTGTGTGCGGTGGGTGGTTTGGAGAGAGCTTTGGATGCTTTGGATGAGATGTGCAAAAATATTGCAGATTCGTTGCGAGACCATGGTGGAGTAAATTAGACCCTGGCGGGCCGCCATAGTGTTAATGTTGTATGGGAAACCCTGTGGTTACGTAACGGGTAAGGTAAGTCAAAGTCTGGGGGATTCAGTGTGTAGGAACCATGAATGTTTGTACCAAATATTTCACAGAATAAGTAAAAACATATAATTTGCATTCGACCTCTGGAAGAGACGATGAATACTAGTACCAAATAATTTAGCAATCCATCTCGTGATTGGCTGATGGCTCGCGAATTGATCTGCACCGGCGTGGCATTGGATGGACTGTCCCACCAACATTGTCATGTCCTGAGAAATAAAAATTTACCCAGGGTTCGATACAATATCAATTTATTCCTAAGCTCCACCCCCTCCATGTTAGTGGATGGGACTTGGACAGAACAAAAACACTAAAATACACGTTAAATATTTTTTTAGGATGGTTTCTGTCATTTCAAGTGATTAATATAATAATGATGCGTATTCAAGTGCAATTTGTTTTACTTGGTTATTTGACGCTATAGAAACAGGTACCGTGGGACCGTGAGAGTTGTAAAAAACAAATATAAAAACAACAACAGTGTATAATCCAACATTTCCTTGTAACTGCTGGAGGAAGAGCAGAGTGAAATGAAAACGTGACTGAAGGCGGGTTGCAAGATGTCTCTACCCGAAATAGCGTCAGTTTGGCCAATGCAAGGAAGTGGGGACGCATGGTCCATATTTATATACGGTCTATGGTATTACACAACAATTTTTGCGAAATGGGTGTATTTAAAAAAAAAAAAAAATTCAACACATTACAGTACAAAGTGTGATGATCAATGTCGAAATGAATTCAGATGTGTGTTCAGGGAGGTTTATCCACAAGTTACTGCTTTGTACATGTGGAGTATGTGTTCAAGTGTCCTGAAGAAAATGAACTTTGTGCTGAAAACCAGGCAGCCTAGACAGAGAAGTTCAGCGCTTGAAGGTCATTTTAGAATTATTACAACTGTCAACCTTTTCATATCCGCCAACTTCACCTGAGGGAATTACCACAGTCCTTCTGACATTAAGCTTATAATAAAACCAAACCGTCCAACTTGGCGTTGCACGTATTGAAACAGTGTCAAAGTACTTGTAAATATTTCAAAGTGTCACAGAAATGGAAAACTTAATTCCCAGTCCATTTCCTCCCACCTCATTTAATCATGCACATCCTCAAACTCCTCCGTCTTTATTTTGCCCCGGTTCTTTCAACTCCCCCTGGCATGGTGCACTCCCCCTTTCCTCCATGTTCCACTTTCCTTCTTTTATTTTCAGCAATCATCTGCTCCGCGTGTTTATTGTTTTCCCCGCTCTCATTGCCTATGTACGGCCCCTGTTTCTCTGCCAGCGACTGTAATTACAGAACGAAGGGGGCTCGCGAATGTGTGGGCTCTCAGCAAGCCTGCAGATGCGAGGGAATTTATGTGCGAGAGTCTACCTCCACACAACCCAGTATGCAATAATGAGTTAGCTTGCATGCATGTCCCTCTGGTTTGCATCTGTGTGTGTGCAAATTATGTGTTTGTGTTATTATGTGTTTGGAAGCATAACTACCTGCTTATCTTTTTTGGATTATACAGTCAATTCTTTATTTTTTATTCTTTAACGTTCCATTCTGTGTTCTATTTATCTCAGCTTGCATAAAAAAACAATAAAAGTAAGATTTATGAGTGATTAAATGTGATTGAATTTTAATGCATTTCTTCCAGCTTTGTGAATTTGAACCCAAAACAATCATTTGGGAGGAGGTGCTCATTACTACTGTGCAAGCCAAAGACATATTCTACCAGTGGTTGCCAAACAGGTTCCCCAACTGATATCACCTGCAGTACACAGCTTGATTGTTCTTCCTTGCTGTGTAACTTGATGGATTTTTATTTAACCTTGGCGTAACACACATAACTGTAATCTAGAAGTCACAGAGCGTTGGATAAATCTGTAGCTTGGGTTTTGACTCAAAAGAGTAAAAGTATTAGTGGATAAAGCACCAAGAATCACATGTGGGAACCAACCAGTGGAAGTAGCAGAAAGATAAGGCGAGGACTTTCGGACCTGCCGCTGGTGACATGTACAATACCAACCATCTAGACTAGACCAGATACCTCCGCCCCATAGTAATGACACTCCTTGATGGCAGCAGCCATCCTCAGCAGGATGCAGCCTGACACAAAAACGCTTCAGGAACAACTCAAAAAAACATGAAAAACAGCACAAGGTGTTGACCTGGCCTCCAAATTCACTAGATCCCAAATTGATCAGGTATCTGTGACCCCTCCCCTCAACCCATAGAACCCAATGGCCACCCCACTAAGAACATCCTGTTGCCAGACACCACAGGACACCCTCAGAAGGCTCATGTCTATTCTCTAATGGGTCACAACTGTTTTGGAGGCACAAGGGAGACCTAGGAAGGTGGTCATAATGTTATGCCTGATCACTGTATGCAACACTCTTAATTATAACCTGCCAGCGAACCATAGATGTTCAGAAAAAGCAAAGTGTCAATCTTGAGTGTTCTTATAATGATAGCGGCTGATCACTCAGAACATATTGTACTTCTTATAGACTAAGCTCAACAGTCTCTGCCATGCGTCAGAGATGTATAATGTATACCTGGACACTTGTGCTCATACTTTGGAGTTGTACCATTGTCTAGAGGATTTTTGGACTTATAAGTCCTCACAACGAAGACTAAAGCACAAATTGCGACCGACAACCAGAACCTGGTCCACTGATTTGAAGCTTGACAGAGGAATGAATTGTATATTGGCTTGGTGAGTGGGCCGCTATCATACTGCAAACTTGAACTTGGTTCATTTAAAGGCCTAGTTTGTGGATACAGGCTGTATGTAACACCTAGGACTGAAGGATGGGACTTTTTAAAATGTGTAGTTTTTGTTTTAGGTATGAAGATCTTCTCACGTCCACCGTCCGCCGCCTGGAAAGACTATTATCTGCTTCTCACACCGGCAGTCAGAAGGGTAAAGAGAGATAAAAACAGAGCCATTGGGCTTTTATTCAATCTGTAGTGGCCCCTTAATGGACCTTAACAAACTCAAACGCACTCCGCTTTTAGACGGCTTTATCCTTTGTACGATGGAGCGATGAAAGCTGAAAACCTTCTTTTAACCTTTTATTGGAAGAAATGGAAGAAATGGAAGAAATGTTAACAATTAAATTTAAACTCTCTCTTTTAGAGATGAATCAATTAGCCGATAAACTGATGAAGGAAATTGATTCAATTTTGGCAGATGTGAGGATCTGATGCTTCTTTTTTTCTGTACGACTAAATGAAATTTGGACTGACGTGCCCACATCACAAGGCATATGAAAGGTATTCACAAATAAATTAAAGAAAAATGAATATGCATTAATTGTATATACTCACTGTACAAATTTCTGGATCTTGTATATATCTGCTTTTATCCTCTATTCTTGAATATTTTTATTTTATGATCGAGTTTATTTTTTACGCTTCTTTAAATTCTGTGTTTTTGTACAAGGGAGCAAAACTTACCAGAGTCAAATAACTTGTATGTGCACACCAGGGGTCGCGTTAACCAAATATTTTTGGTTAACTGACCGTTTTTTTTTTTCTTTTTAAACGTGACGGAAAAATTTGAAGGCCATCCGTCATTTTGACAGACTGCTGCAATTCACACCCCTGACCACTTGGTGGCGAGTGACCTTGTTAGTTGACTCTTGTCTCTCATCGCAGTTTGCGTTCCAAACGTCACAGAACTTTTGTCAGTGCACGATTTCCTGGTACACCGATTACACTGATGCACAAGTTAGAGCTCGGCTGAAGTATAGACATATATACATAGACGCCTCATTGAGCGCTGCCGTCTACTAGAGCGGCGTGCCTACAGGGCGGCCATCTTGGAACAGGGCCACTCGCTCCTACAGTGCATTACATCTATGGAGGAATGGTGTTTCTACACAATAAAAGTGATCATAAATCGCTCAGTTGAAGTCCGGCATCTTTTCTTTACAATCTGCTGTCAGAAGCTAGTCTGCTGACAACATTAAGTAGAATTAGTATTTGGGTAGTAAAACCATATTTTTTATCATAGCTACAATACGTTTGGAAATCGGTCCAAAATTCAGCAAACAATTCTACTTTGAGATTGAGGAGTACCTCTTTCCTTCGTAGGTTCATGCACCGCTGCCTCTGCTAGCCCTGTACCAAGATGGCGGCGCTTTAGGCACATCCCTCCACAGTCGAAGCGGCGTCTATGTATATATGCCTATGGGCTAAACATAGACACAGACATATATACAATATATATGTATACATGTCTGTGTCTATGCAGCTAACGGCTACCAAAATGGAATTTGCATACCACGAAGCACTTCAACCCTACAGAACCGGTCTAAGAGCTGTTTACGTTAGCAGCCCCGTTCCGAGTACGGACAAGACGTGTCGGCAGCCAAAACTTTTTTTTTTTTTTTTTACCATTTAAGTCAATACTGTTCTGAAAAAAGCACTTAATGAAACTTTAATGAAAATTAAATGCTATTGAATATGTCATTATTATCATTTTAAAAAATTAAAGTGACGGGTAAAAATAGATTATGACGGGATTTTTATGACCCTGTCAGTCAAAATGACTGAAAACGAAAAAGTCTAGGGCAACCTCTGGTGCACACATACTTGGCCAATAAAGCTGATTCTGATTCTTTATATATATAATCATTAGTTAGAGCCCAGCTACAAACTCCTGCTCACAGATTCCTGTACGTTTATATAAAAGTACTTATTTTTTATAATGATCATGTAACCGCAGACAGAAAAGCTCATAATTAAAGCCTCAGCTCTTACTAGGCACCTTGACTGCTCTTAGCCAACAATTGCTGCCCGTTATACTTGATGTGCTTCTGGTAGACATAGAGGCGTTTTGCAGACAGTAAAAGGTTGGGAGCACTTCGCAACTTTCCTGTGATTCAATAAAAAGTACGGCTAAATGTCGAACGCTGTATTGCTTGACGATTGCATACCAAAAAAAAAAACAACACACACACCCAACTTGCAACAGCTCTGAGCCCTAACCCTGCCCGAGAGGTTTATATCCAGGAAGTGTTGCTGGGACACAAAGAGCATGAGCAGTTCATATTAAAATTAGTGTTTTATATTTACTTTGAAGGGTCGAAGCCAGAGACACGGCCCCTCCTATTTTTTTGTTGGAGTGAACATAGACGTGGTGGCTGGCTGGCGCTAACGCAGACATATTTGCATAAAGTCAAACAGCAAACATGTGCAGCAACTGCCGTGAGATTGCACAGAGCCCGTGTTTCCATGCGCATCGGCAACACATGTATAATAACTGACCTTCCGAAACCAGAGCTCTACAGCTTCCTCCATATTGCTGCAGTCTCTCATCCTCTATCTCCGATTCTTTGTTTCCAAGCCCTCCATCCTCCCTGAACTCTCCGCTCTCTAATGATCAACCAGTGTCAGGGCTGCCAAGAATGCAAGACCACCATGGTTGACCTTCCCTTCACCTCTCCTCTCTGTTTTTGTGTGGATGTGTTAGAATGACTGCACTCCCCTTCACCCCCCCTCTCCGCCCGCCGTCGTTGTTATTCATTCAGGAGAAGCTGTGGCCCTGCTGTAGCTGCATTAATGAACCTGCTGCTGGAAATATGTAGAAGGAATCGTAATCCCACGTCGGCGTGTGTTTGTATGTTGTTTGCGCGTCCGGCTAATCCTCACTCCGCGTTCCCGCAACTTCTTCTAAACTCGACCCCTGTTTATCAGTCGGTTTATCGGTCGAGTACTTTATACTTTCAGATCTTTCATTTTTGAAATCTGCAACCTTGGAGCAGCTTTGGTTTGAGCATAAAGAAGGAGGAAACAAAGAAGACAAAAGACAAGAAGAAGACGGACAAGGAGAACGATATGAAGTAGAAGAAGCAGCAGCAGATGAGTTAAGGCCATGTTTGGATCACTTTTGTATGAGGACTGCAACAAATCCTTGCTGCAGAGTGGTCATGCTGAATACAAGAGACTGGCGCGCACTTCAGAAATCTGCCAATTCTCTATCCAACTACCTCGGCCTTCAAATTGTTCAGTATGGGGCCATTATTGTAGCAAAACTATCTACAAATGTGTATTTCAATCCGTGTATGTGTAACTACATTTGCAAATGTGTAAAAAAAAATCTGTGTGTGTGTAACTGGATTTGCAAATGTGTGAAAAAAATCCGTGTGTGTAACCAGATTTGCAAATGT
>JASGAT010396844.1:2342-22922 GCA_030220025.1 Chelon auratus
CCTGAGCATATGCTCTTTGTTATTTATGTTGTGGATTGTGTGTAACTTTATTACAATTAAATTCAAATGACTGGCATTCTAATTCTATAACCGCTGCGTTATGATGACGGGGTTGTGTTAGCTCCACGGTCATTTAAAGTTGCTGCAACTTTTGTTTAACGTGGCTGTAAATAGAAAAGGTTGTGTGCAGCCAAAAAAGTTTGGAAACCAAGGGATTTTCCTTTTCTGTGCCGCTTTCTTCTCATATACAGCATAGCGATCAGGATGTTTGGATTTCAGATAATTAAACCTGATGTGGAGAAATTCTTTGCAGATGCACCCCCTCTTGAAATGTCAGCATTACACATTTTGCAAATCGCTATCTGTGGGTCTTTCTCAGATATACTAATACACGTCCACACCGCAGACATGTTGGCCCTTCCAGGCAAGCCCGTGCTGGTCATGATTTTTGCTCGCATCATTACAACATCCTGTTTCGGCCGTGTTGTTTCGGTGATGAAAGTCTTTTTCAGTGGCTGAATATTCGGTGCATCCCTTACAATCATTACTCAGGGGTTTGTCACAGTTTTTGATGGTTTGTCTGATTTTCACAACACATGTTTGTGGAAGTGTATATGATGGTATGGACAAAGGGGCTTTCTGAGGAGCACAGAAAGAGTTGTTGCTCATCAAGCTGGAAAAGAGAGATAGTTTTGTAATATCTCTAAAGAATTTGAAAACAACAAGTCTACATTCAGATTGTGAACAAATGGAGATTTAAGACGACTGCTAACCTCCACAAGAGTGGTCGACCAACAAATATTACTCCAAAAGCAGGACACGTAATAGTCCTTGGGTAACATTTAAGCAATTAAAGGCCTCTCTCATATTAATGGTCATGAATCCACCTTCAGGAGAATACTGAAAAACCATGGTGTCCAATGCAGAGGGGCAAGGACAAAGTCACTGCTCTCCAAAAAGAAACATTTCTGCCTCATAAAGTCCTTGCCCCACCGCATTGGACACCATGGTTTTTCAGTATTCTCCTGAAGGTGGATTCATGACCATTAATATTAGCTAATGTGCCTGTGTCTGCAGTTTGCTAAACATCATGTGCACAAGCCAGAAGATTATGAATAAAGTCTTATCTTAGCTTTTGTGGACAGAGCCTTTTTAATTCGTTTGATTGATTTCTCTTTGTCTACTTCCAGGACTTGTGTCAAAATGATGTTTTGACTAAATTTTATGCAGAAAATGTAGAGAGTTCTGAGGGGTGCAAATGCTTTTAAGCAGCATCGTATGTGACTTTGAATTTTGTATAGTTGTGGTACACTCATTTTAGACATGGTTATGATGGAAATATTGGGCTCTCTCCTTGACTTCTGAACTGTTCTTCTCGGGAAGAATTGTTTTACAGCTTAAACTTTTAATAGTTAGTAATTACAAAGATTTATGGAAAGTTGAGACAAATTCATTTTTTTCGTCCACTGTGATTTGATGGAGTAAAGATAATTCAGCCCCAAGAATCTTTTTGGCCCAAAGGAGGTCAACCTTAGGATCTCTCACCATAACCTTAACCCACTGTCGCCGAGTGTCGCGAATTCGCAACACACTGTTTCCGCTCGGGCTGCAGCCAAAATAACGCATGTAGTAATTCAATGACGGTTTGTGCAAATTCCAAAAATTTCTAGGAACCTTTTGTAAGCTCTAGTTTCTCGTAGGACCAGCTGGAGTGGTAAGCAAAATCACAAATAATTAATTTCTTTATATAATTAAAAAAACAATTCAGGTGTCAAGGGGTTAAACCATGAGCCAGACGCTTAAAATGTGGACACAACTGATCCTTTGTTGTCCTTCTGATTGCTTGGTGACCCACAGTTGCAAAGAGAGTAATTTCTATTTATATCCCCAAACTGAAAATAAATATTGAGAAATGCCACCACTGGATTTCATTTTGTTGATGATCAAACTGGCCATTCTACCCTGCCGCTGGCTGTAAAAAGATCTTTATATCTTCATACATAATGTATTTGAATATAGTTTTGTTGCTTCACTAGCAGTATGCAAGCTGTTCTGCCCTGTGACAGTGCAGTTGGCCATCACTTCCATGGACAGCAAATGAGGCGCTTGTTTGTTTTTTTGTGACGCATCGGAATGTGTGTCTTATGAATGTTATGTCATACATAACAGTCCACAGCTTAGTAGCTGATGTCTGTATGTACATGGTATTTGATACTCCTGACTCCAGAAAGACTGCTAGAGTCTAGCGGAGACGGCAACCACATTACGACATTAGCAACCAAGGCTTGATAAAGGCACAGTTGGGTGTTCTAACTGGACAGTGACCATTAACATATGTCAGAGTTGGTTGTCGAATGGATAAAACATATTAACATTAAGCTTTTGGACAAAATCGCCTTAAGGTGTTAAAAAGGTGGGTCAGTTCAGGGAAAATTACAAATTTAGTTGAATTCTAGCAAATCTGCCAAGAACCCAACACCAGAAGCCGGTTGATGGCTGCGTGAGTGATTTGGTTATCATTGTAGTAGCACAGGTTTGATTCCAGCCTGCACCCATTTTGTTAGACTGCTGTCTAACAAAATGGGTGCAGAAATTTCCAACAAAATAACCTCAAATGTAATGCATCACGGCATGCTTGGCTTGTGTCATGCCATAGTCAGGATATGAACAGCTCTCCTTAATGATCCCTATTTCTGTCTCGCTTATATGAGTGAATGGCACTGAACAAATAACTCAGATACTCAACTGTCATAATCACATGGTTGTTTACTCTAGTCTTACTTTTGAAACCTGACTGCAGCAAATGCTGACACACTAGATCTGATGAGATGGAACTCACTGCAGCTGAACGATGAAGAAATAATCAAAGAGAGAATCATTGTTTTTGGCGCGGTACATGTTGGCATGCTGTGACAATATCCAAGTCTCATTTTCGTGAGCACAACCTGTACAGACATAACTGTTGTAAACAATTGGAATTGGAATTTCAATACCAAATCTGTAAACCAGGATGTTTTTTTTGTTGTTTTTTTTTAGGAATACATGTTAAAGATCATTATAGCATAATATTAGCCACATAATATTAGCTACATACAATGCAAGTATGTTAAAGCATTTCCACGTTTGGACGAGTAGGTATCGATGAACTATGATGGAAGGCAAAAGTCTTAATAATGAACCGGTAGACAGGTTCTCTAAACCACAAATGGAATTAAACATGCAACACCGTATAAGTACTAGCATAGATTTGGTAGGAGATGAGCTTTTTAAGTTTTCATCTAACACAGAGGTAGGTGTGGCCCATTTCAGATTGGTCACTCATATGGACTAGGTTGTACTCAAAGTTTTTCTTGCCATCCGCACCTTAGTGCTTTTGAGTATTACTTAGTATTTATTTTCTCTCTTATCTTCTAATCAGCAGTTTCATACGTTTTAATCTTAGATATTTTTAATATTGAACATTGTTGTCAAGGAATATTAATGTTGATAGTGATTTAATATAAAATAAAATAAAAAAAAATCAGAAAAGAAAAACACCCAGTGTTTCAAATGACATCTTGCTAACACAGTAGAAGGGACAGAAAATCCTCACAGGGACTGAAGATGAGATAATCCTTTAATTAGTAGGATAATTGGCAGTGTTACAGCAGCATACAGTTAAAGACAGTGCATAAGTCAAGGAAATGTAAACATTAAATAAATACAAAAATGCCAATTTAAATAAAACAGTAATTATATGTATGTGGTCTACTGGGAGTAGCAGCAGAAGGAAGGACCTGCAGTAAAGCTCCTTCACATAGCGTGGGCGACGCAGTCAGCAGCTGAAGCCGCTGCCCAGTGCTGTTAGAGCACCATGGAGGGGATGGGACTGGTTTTCCATCAGGGAGGTCAGCTTTGCTTCTATCCTCCACAGGCTCAAGAGGGCAGCCCAGAACAGAGCCAACTTTCTTCACCAGTATCTTCAGTCTCTTTTTGTCTCCCGCTGAGATTCTGCTGCTCCATCAGACCACTCTGTAGTAGATGGTTGATTTGTCATCACTATGATAAATTTCCATCAATAGGATTCCATAGGAGAGGGTTGTTTTACAGGAATTAAAGACATTTTTGGGCTTCAATCAGTGGGATTATTCAATGAAAACGGTTTATCATTTTATTCTCGAAGCAGCACAGACTGATTGATCGTGATCGGAGTGCCTTAGAAAGAGGTGCATTTAGCCATGTGTTTTTTTTTTTGTTGTTTTTTTTTTATTGATGTGACTGTCATCTTAAGTTTGTCTTTGTCTTGCAGGTGATTTCAGTGAACCGTATGTTGGCAGAGAGGGGCCTGGGTGTTTGGATGGAAGGATTTTGAACACTAATATGCTCTGCCCTCCAGCCCACTCCCACCCATTCTCCTGTGATCTGCAATCTAGGATACACGCACACACGCACACACACACACACACACACCAATCCTGATGTGTTCTTTCTTCATTTGAAATTAAATTAGAAATGTTTTGCAGACATAATCTACAAGACCTCAGCACTGCTTCAAATAACCCACTTACCCACTTGTTCCTCTACATCAAGAAGGAAAGGAAGTCATTTTTTTAAAAAATAAGAAAAAAAGGCTATATTGTAACTAAATAAAGGTTGAACTAATATTTGTTGTCCCCTTTCCCACCTTATGTTTTTTGGGCCTTTGCAAAGTGATGCTGCTTGGAAGGACAGATACCTCCATAGG
The DNA here is from genome assembly GCA_030220025.1 of Chelon auratus. NCBI lineage: Eukaryota > Metazoa > Chordata > Actinopteri > Mugiliformes > Mugilidae > Chelon > Chelon auratus. The sequence continues at coordinate 7,066 of JASGAT010396844.1, forward strand.
ACTATTGAGTTTCTGTAACACCTCAGTTGTAATTATAGTCTGATTCAAAATGGACAAGGTTAGAATGTGAAGAACCAAGTAAGTCCCTGGTGGAATACTGCTCACCCACCTGGTCTACCAGCCATCTGGCCTCAAGACATGGACTTCTCTGGGATCCCCAGCTCCCACACAAAAACACACATTGACAAACAGACGAGATGGTTGCCTTTGCTCTGCTTTTTTGCACTGTGTTCCAGAGGAGCCATGAATATAAACTAGTCTAAAACAAACTAAAAACAGTTTGAAAGTGTATCTCTATTCTGCTGTCAAGATAAAAATAATTCTGATCTATGGGAATTGTCTAAAAGGGTTTAGTGATGACACTACAGCAGTCTGGTGCATTTTCATACTATTCAAACATTTAAATCTGAAGGGAAGCAATGCTGGTAAATGTCTGTTTAATTTTGTCAATATTTCATGTTCAGATCTTTCAGTATAAGGTTAAGATGCTGCTAATTAAAAACTGTCACGGGAAAGAAACACTACACAAGATTTAGTGTGCAGTGCTGCTGCTCATTAGTGCAGATCTAATGTTAAACATTTGTCAGAACTGTTAAAGTCATTGGGTTGCATTGGAAAAACATTCAGAATGAATACAACATCTGTTTTATGCTCTTTACAGAGCTGATCTTTGTTGTAAACCAGTTAAGCCAGGTTATGTGTTTAAGTGCACTACAGAGTAGGTCAAGATTACAGTTGTGGTCAACAGTGAGGTTTGCTTGTTATCGGTTATCCTAACAAAGTAGCCAGGTAATGCTCCCAGGATCAAATTTATTGGTTTAAGAAGAATGATTTCCAATTGTAATCATAAAAATTGGTTTGATAAAAGTATCATGTTTTAGACCACATTCAGAGCTGCATGCTCCTGAGAAGAGACCCACCGTCCTACAGTATCATATACAACATGTAATGCTGCTTATCAGAAAAATCCACGTCTAATTGCTCTTGTCACCATAAAATGGATTTATTTTTCACACATTGATGTATACTGTTGAAATCAGGCATGCATTGGCATCATGCTCCTGGTGTTTGCACAGTGTTGGCAATTTTAGATTCAGTCTAAACGAGATGAATGGTCTATAAGGACTAATTATATATAAGAATATACTATTTTTTCTTTTTTGACTTCAGTGGAAATCACTGTTTCTATAAGAATAAGGCAGCTTTATTTTGACAAATTGAAGTACAGAATCATGAGAGGGGAACTGAAAGTGTTGTATCTGACACGGCTAAGAACTAGGAAAGTTATGTAACTTGGTCAATGACACAACTAAACCTTCAATACATGACTTCGATAATATATCTCAGGAATGGTTAATTTGGTGGTTGATTAGTGAGTCAACATGATTGAGGGCAGCTGATGCAGGGGAAAAAGGGATGTTTGTGTTTGAAAACAAATCATGGAAAATTCTACACTTTGACTGAATGGCCTACAAGACATGAATTATTTTTCAAAGAAGGTATCCACATGTTGATGCAATAGCCATATTTTGGCCTGGATTCATTTTCCTTTTCTATTTTGCTCCCCAACTACTTATGTTCATCACACATTATAAATCTAAAATTTTATTCATTTATGTGTAAATAAGATATATGATTGAGCTTTCTATCCTGCAAGAGAGAATGAGGTATACAAGGAATATTTTTGTTCTTTAATGTTTGGTTTGTTTTGATTGATCCTGCCTCTCTTCTTCCATTATCTCAATGTTCTTAAGTGTTTGCATAGGTAGACAACTTATTATTTGATTATTTAAATGTGTGTTAAAGCTATTGTGCCCAAAAAACAATTAAAATGTACAGATCAGTTTCTGCTAGGTTCATATTAAGTTAGATTTGTTGATTGTACAGATCTATTAGGGGGAAAAAATAAAAGTTATTGAAAGTGTTTATTGTACTTTTTTCATGTATTCATTGCTGGATTCATAGATGGAAAGGCTTGGTCATATCTTGGGAAGAGGCTTGTGTTTTGTGTTCATCTCAAATTCAGTACATTCAAACATCAAGGTCCCTCTTAGTTCAGTTACAGTGTCTGTGTATCAAATTAAAAGAATTTAACATGCAAAGAAGAGAAGAGAGAAAAATATTAAAGGAAGTGCACAAATTGAATTAGGACCTTTTTATTCTGAGAGGAGGAAATGGTTTTGTTCTGAAGTAGTTTAAATGACTTTTTCATATTTGTAGATAGAGAGTGGTTTAGCATGGTGGTAATGATGCTTTTACCTGACTGATGCGACCAACAGCAGAGCCCAAATGTTCTGGAGAATTTCCTGTCTGCAGATACACTGCCTGGCCAAAGCAAAAGTCACCACCAAATAAAAAAGGTCACACACTCTTAATATTTCGTTCAACTACCTTTAGCTTTGATTACAGCACGCATTCGCTGTGGCATTGTTTCGATAAGTTTCTGCAATGCCACAAGATTTATTTTGATCCAGTGTTGCATTTATTTTTCACCAAGATCTTGCACTGACGATGGGAGAAAAGCCTTCTCCAGCACATCCCAAAGATTCTGCATCACTTCATCTGCCTCTCTTCTTACCCTGATGCCCCCATCACTCTGGAACAGGGTAAATCTGGACTCATCAGACCACATGACCTTCTTCCATTGCTCCAGAGCCCAATCTCTATGCTCCCTAGCAAACTGAAGCCTTTTTTCCAGTTAGCCTCACTGATTAGTGGTTTTCTTAAGGCTACACAGCTGTTCAGTCCCAATCCCTTGAGTTCCCTTCACATTGTACATGTGGAAATGCTCTTACTTTCACTATTAAACATAGCCCTGAGTACTACTGTTGTTTTTCTTCCGTTTGATTTCACCAAACCTTTAAGTGATCGCCGATCACGATCAATCAGGATTTTATTCCGACCACATTTCTTCCTGGAAGACGATGGTTCCCTACAATCCTTCCAGTTTTTAACAATGCACACCCAGTTTTAGTAGTTTCTCCAATCTCCTTAGAAGTTTTCTCTGCTTGATGCATGCCAATGATTTGACCCTTCTCAAACAGACTAACAACTTTTCCAAGACCACAGGATGGGTCTTTCGACATGGTTGTTTTTTAGAAATTAGAAGTTACTCATTGCATCAGTTGGGGTTAAATAACTTGTTACCAGCTGAAAGATAATCACCCATGCAGTAATTATCCAATAGGATGCTCTTATCTATTTGCTTAGTTAAATCCAGGTGGCGACTTTTTTTGGCCAGGCAGTGTATAAAGTATCTAAAGGACTGAATCCAACTTAAGACTTGATTAAATCGTTGTGTGTTTTTTTGTTTTTGTTTTTTTCCCTGTGATGAATACAGCGTGGTAGTGCATTAAGCATTATGTCACTCTTCATCCCCACTTATGACTCTCTCACTCTGTCTGGGGTCCTAAAAGGTTTACAAATGTTTGTTGTGATTTTCCATGTTTACGAAAGTAAGTATTATTGTGCTCTTCGGAGTAAATGCTGTTGAGGCTTTGTCCGTGTTGAGGCCTGTAACATTACACATCCGGTCATGGGTACTAGTGTCTGGTATATCCCTTCTCAGTGCTAAAACCCACCCTCCCGCTAGTCAGCTGTGCTTCCTCTGGACACTCGGGGATTCCGTGGATGTTATGTGCTCAGCTGAATCCGGGATGCATTAATCAGTGAGTAATGTGCACTTCGTACCAGTAGTGTATGAAATTCAGCGAGTTATAGAAAGATAATAAGGGTGGACGCTGCTTCTGAGATAATCGAGGCCTTGTAATAACAGTTCCCTGACCGGGACACTGTGATTGGTAACTGTTGGTAAATTAGTTAGCTGGAACGGCTAACACATTCAGGGCTATACCTTGTTTAAATAAACTACAGTTACTACTTGTCGCTTAAAGTCAATGTCAAAACTTATTTTCGTTTGTTCGGATGACGAATCAAGATATTTACAGTAAATACTGACAATGCAGAGTGGTAGCTGGAGAGCACCGTTAGCCAGCTAGCCGTGGCCTGTTCCGATAAGAGCACATGCGTAGAGGCACCCTAGGGTAAGATAACCTGTTCTCCACAAAAATGTAGATTTTTACATGAGCCAACGTATCCACAAATAATGGTACGTTATACATCTGAGCATGTACGATCACTTATTGTTCACTTTTTAAATCGGAACACATTTTTTCCGGGACTCAATAAGTATTTATAAAAACTAGCGTCTAGGTTTGTCAGCTGTCACTCTCAGAATACTAGGTCCATTATAATGTGTCCTGTTGAGCTGAAATGACACAGCATTCGATTTACACGCAGGTTCACTGTACAGTACATGCACGTGACTGCTTATGCAACCCAATATTACAAACAGCAATTTACATTCATGCATTTCTTTAACAACAAATGAAGAGAATACTCCATTCTTTGAGTTAAAGAGAAGAGGGAACATCCGTCCTGTTACCAGGACACAGTGGACATGCTCGGTTGTGTCCAGGTGCTTAACTGGCCTGCTTCCTCTCTAGACCAGTCCCCTGTTGAAAACATTTTGGCATTATAAAACAAGACAAAAAAAATACTCAAAGGAAGCTGTTGAGCAGCTGAAATCCTTTGTCAAGGCAAGGGAACTCAGTTTATATAACACCTTTCATAAAGGCTTCCTGAGGTGCTTTACAGAGTACACAGGCAAAAGCACAACAAATAAATACCACACATATGAATAAACATAGGCTAAATGAATGCAAGTCAACAGAAACATTGTTTTCCTCCTTCTTAGTAGTCTGGCAGCAGTGTTGTGTTTCAGCTGAAGCTGTCTGATTGCTGTATAACGCTGCATTTACACTATGAGGTAAAATATGGCCAGCCACTGAAAGTCAAAAGTTTCGACACGCCCTCTCATTTAATGGTTTTTCTTTATTTTAATAAACATTTACATTGTAGATTCTCACTGAAGCCATCAAAATGATGAATTAACGCATATGGAATTATGTAGTAAACAAAAAACGTGGAATAACTCTAAATATCATTAATATTTTAGATTCTTCAAAAGAGCCACCCCTTGCTTTGATTACTGCTTTGCACACTCATTCTGAAATGGTTTTCCAACAGTCTTGAAGGAGTTATGAGATGCTGAGCACTTGTTGGTCCTTTTGCCTTCACTCCGGTCCATCTCATCCCAAACCGTCTCGATTGGGTTTAAGTCAGGTGACTGTGGAGTAGGGCTGCCCCCCCCAATATTGCAAATGCAATTTAATATGCGATTATTTATTTATTTATTATTTTATACTTTTTGTCCCAACAAAACATAATAAATGATTTAAATATGACCAACACAATATTAGATACATTTAGTGTAAAATGATCTTTCCCATAGGCTGGGCCTATTTGTTAGAATTCATTTTTAATTAAAAGATGTATGACTTGAAATAAATGACATTTTTATTTAACTGCTCATTACAGAAACATATGTGGCTTTGCCACTGTGCATTTAAAGGGGAACTGCTGTTTTTTACAACCTGGACCTTATTTCTAGCATAAAATATCATCGTTTACTCACCAGTATCACTTTTGTTTCATTTGCACTTGTTCATGAGATAATTAGATCAGCGTATATCCATATAGAGGGAGTGGTCCGGGCATCGAAACGCAGCCTCTAAATAACACATTTCTGCCGCGAAGCCAATACTTTGTTATTGTACGATAGTGCTATTCCCCGTTGAGTCCGGAGTTACGTGTTATCATCATCCGGGGTCTTCTGACCTAGATGATGTCATCTCTGAGCGGCGCGCGCACCCGCTACGGTCGGCGTGTTTACCCTGCTCGACATCGTCCAGGTCAGAAGACATCATCCCCGTCATTCGCGTCACGTGACCATCTTGTAATCGCACAAGTTCCGGTAGAAAATCGCGTTTTATCATATCGAGATATTATCGCAAATGCAATTAATCGTTCAGTCCTAATGTGGAAGCCAGGGGCCTCATGTACAAAGACTTGCATGGATTTCCTACTAAAACGTGTCGCATGCTGAGATCCAGAAGCACATTTCCTTTGTACGGCTCAATTGAGCGCACATGTTGTACCCAATGCCTGCCTATCCCGTCCCCTTTTAAATATGCAAATTATATTTAAATTGACCCTGCACCTGAGATTCCCCTCTCTGCACGATCTGAAAATGAAAACATAAGAATAAGTAAGACGGAAAAAAGAAGAACTTCACAGAAAGCGAATTGGAGACGCTACTCACTGGAGTGGAGGTGCGCAAAAGTGTACTCTTTGGCACGCTGTCCTCCACGCGCCACAATGTTGGTTAATTGCATTTGCGCATCACATATGATCTATACATTGATCGAATGAAAATTTTTCATGTTGACATACAAATTCATCATGTGAAAGCGCTTTTATAGCATTGCGTGTGCAGTCAATAGCTCCGATTACATTTGGAAAACCGGCTCTTGTTGCAAATTGCGCTTTAATGTTGACCTGTTCAGATGTATTGATTGGGAATTTGATATACCTGGCTGACATGCGGATAATTCCATCCCACACGGCTGGCATGGCTCCGCTCAGGGTCGACCGGCACTGTCCCTATTGGTCAGACAAATTGTTTTCACATTTATGACAGTTTCCCAGCATCATCTCTAATTGTTGCCAAAGGATCAACAGCTGGAGAAGCCAGTGTACGCCAGCCACGTACAAGTTTGCGGACATTTCGCTCTTGATACATCTGAACTTTTCCGTACTGTGCGTACTGTATGGAACGTTTTTGCTCTCAGGCACCCTTTGTACATGAGGCCCCTGGTCATCTGGTGCAGCACTCCATCCCTCTCCTTCTCTGTCAAATAGCCCTTACACAGCCTGGAGGTGTTTGGGGGTCATTGTCCTGTTGAAAAATAAATGATGGTCCAACTAAGCAAACAGGATGGGATAGCCTGTCGCTGCAGGATGCTGTGGTTGCTTTTCCTTAGTAGTGGTTTTCTAGTAGCTATTATTATCATTTGACCGTAAAGGCCTGATTGGCACAGTCTCCTCTGAACAGTTGATGTGTGTGCTACTAGAACTCTGTGTGGCGTTGATCTGGGCTCTAATCTGAGGTGCTGTTAACTTGATTTCTGAGGCTGGTGACTCAGATGAACTTATCCTCAGCAGCAGAGGTGGTCTCTTGGTCTTCTTCTCCTCGGGCGGTCCTCATGTGAGCCAGTTTCGTCATAGCGCTTGATGGTTTTTGCAACTGCACTTGGAGACACATTCAAAGTTTTCACAGTTTTGATTTCTTCAGAGAGAATTTACAGCGTAAATAGTCATGAAAATAAAGAAAAAAACATTAAATGAGAGGATGTGTCCAAACTTTTGACTGGTAGTGTAGTTAAGTGTTGGTCAAGTGGTCGGTGATCATGTCATCCATTTAAAAGTAAACTGGTGACAGAAAGGCATGTAATTGGTATGGAGAGAATTTTGTTCCTTTATTATTCAATCAAATAGAATAGATTTGAAACCAAAAAAAGAGATCAAAAATATTTTTTTGAGATCGAAACGGAACAGGTTGCAATGGAAAAAAAAAATGAGAGAACATATTTCTTCAACTTCAATCAAAACTAATGTTTGTAAGTAAAAACATACGACCATTTTGCTCATAAATCAGTCCTCCCTGGTTTCAAGTTACAAACCTTTGCTTGCAAATCAGTCCTCTTTGCTTGCAAGTTATAAAGTTTTGTTTGCAAATCAGTCCTCTTTGATTGCAAATTCTAAAGTTTTGCTTGCGAATTCAACGGTACTTGATGGGCGGGGCCTACACTGGTGGATGACAGAAGAGTTTCTATAGGTGGTTTGCAGATGACGTCACGAGGGACGTCACGACAGCAGATGGGGGGCAGGAAGTGTCTTGCAGGCAGGACAGCGGCAGGAAAATGCTCAAGTTTTGTGTACTATATGGCTGTACTAACCGGTCAAACCGGGGAAAACAAAAAAGTGTCTTTAGAATTACCAAAGAGGTAACCGACAAATGGGATCAATTTAAAAAACTCACCGAAAAACCTCTTCGGTCCACGTCTTCAGTCAGGGAGAGCGGAGTCCGACAGCGCCCGTGTCTGACGTGACCACTTTGTGAAAGGTAAGGCTACAGTAATTAAGCTAATTACAGGGCTGGCTAAAACTGTCAAAAATACAGAGCAGAGTATTATAATATTATTAGAAACATATATATATATATATATATAGCTATACATTTGTGATTACCCTTTGGAGTTCTAACGTTAAGCTATGTGGCGATCTCCAGTGTCTTTGTTTTTAGCATTGCTAGCTTTAGCTATCATGGGCGGTGGTTCTCAAATTGATGTCATTAATGATGTCTGTCTATGTACAGTACAGTCTTGGTAGTCTGGACAGAATCATCTAACAACGGAAAATATGGTCAGATCTGTGATTGAGATGGCCCTATGGACTTAATATGAAAACGGTGGAGAATTATTTCATAGACTAATAACATGATGTAAACTACAGTTATCCCTTCTTGCTCTCAGTACAGGGTGTTAATCACATTTATTTTATCTAGGCTGCCCAAGTGCTGTCACAGATGTAAACTCTCCAGACTGGTCTCCTACGGTTCATCTTGGCTACCAGAGAGGTAAACCAGCAACAGAGGCATCACGTCAACGTGAGGAAAGATTTAGGGCCAGAAAAGCTGATCAGACCAACACTGATGCAGAAGAGACCTGCACCGACACCACAGATGCATTGCTCCACCTTGGTGAAATACAGAATAATACATGGAGGTTGCATGTAGCCATCTTAAATTAACTGTTTTGGTAATTACGTATCATACTCATTTATTTGTTTATCTCAGAATTCATCCTAAACAATTACCACCACCTTGATGAATACAATTTGCACAACTAACCTATCTTTCTCCCTCTCATCCTCTTTGCTAAATATATTCTATATACGAAACTCCTAAAATATTTTCAATGTTTTAATACTGCTACTTGAGTAAATGAATTTGAATCAATTGAGTTACTTTTCCCCGCGACCCTTAACAGGAATAAGTGGGTACAGAAGAATGAATGAATGAATGAATGAGTTACTTTTGTGAGTCTGTTTTTACACAAGTATCTGTTCTTCCAATTGAGTCAAGAATGTATGTACTTTTGGCACCTCTGTATATTGTACATGTTTTTATACTTACAGATAGGTATTAAAAATATTTCATACTTTGTTTAAAAACTGTGTCATAATATCCCAAAATCATCCTGATATGCTTCCAGCAAAAGGTGATAGACAATATTGAGTTATCACTCTGCCATACATAATTCATAACAGTTATTTAAATTGACATCACAAAGTGGCCTTGGCATATTTCAGAAAGTCATTTATTTTTTTGTGATAGATAAGATTTTGATCTGTTGTGGTCACATTCTATGAAAACCTATGGACATACATGTATAGACATGAGAACATATAAACATTTGATTCATTTTGACAATGTTGGAGGTGATATAGTTAGATATCCATTTGCACTAGTACAACATTCACTCTTTCATTTTAACACCAGCTTCAATGGCAAACAGAACTGCTCCAACCTGTGAGCAACATTCTGACAATCTGTTGGTAAAAAGGACAGAGAAAAGGAATTATGCATTTACAGATAAGATCTGTTTTTCACAGCACAGTGATACTATTAAGTAACATAAACAACTGACAGACTGCTTTGTTTATGTCGCTGAGAACCTAATTTTACATACATAAGGTGTGCTTTTCTGCTTTCTGAACTTAGTCTTAAACACCAGACAGTCCTCTATAATACAATATCTCACACATTGCCAGTTTACCACAGAAATTAAAGTCAATATAAGCTAATATCTCACTGGAAACAAACTATAGTATTCTCACAATAGCTCTGCTGTCACATTGTCATGTTCAAACAAATGGGCAAATTACTAAAGCAGGGGTAAAGGTGGCCTAGTTTTGGATGTTTCCATGTTGATTTGGTGTTCATTTATTATGACGTACCCAACCAATACAATTGCAATGTGCTGTAACAACTTCTCCGTTGTCCTTAGCCACGACCCAGTCTCGTTAGACCTCTAAGAATGGTTGTCCTAGAAACATTAGGTAGAAACCAGTTAGCTACAGTTAGCCAGCTAGCTTGTAGCCTGATTTCACGCACATTACCAAACTAAGATTTATGTGTCTGTTATGGAATGGATCTACAGATCCATTGGGAACACTACATTGATCTTTATTCGCTGTTGTTTTTTATTGACCATGAATTTTATTACTTTCAATATTACATGCGGTACGGTAGTACTGTTTTGTAGGAACCGTGATGTTTTGGCACCGCGAGTACCATGCAACACTAAATGTTTAAATCACAGCCCTACGTTGTATACGCCTCCCTGTAATTCACTCACTCATTAGGCTATACTCTGCTCAGGCCGTGACTAGCAGAGACAACCATGTTGCTGCTAATCAGTGTGCTTGCAGCAGCAGGGCATTAGAATTCATAACTTGTGTTGTTGTTGTTGTTGTGAATGTATGGCTGGCTGTAGCCAACGATATATAGCGCAATTCATTACTTATGGGAAACGTTTCAAGAGCAACAGGCTTACCTCCTAGCAGCACAGCACAAGGGAGAAGTGGGTGTAATGCGGAAGACGTAGCTGACGCTGGAGCCAGGTCAAACCAACCAATAGAAACTCTTTTGTCATCCACCAGCGTAGGCCCCGCCCATCAAGTGCAGTTGAATTCGCAAGCAAAACTTTATAACTCGCAAGCAAAGAGGACTGATTTGCAAGCAAAGGTTTTTAACTTGAAAGCAGAGAGGACTGATTTATAAGCAAAATGGTCGTATGTTTTTACTTACAAACATTAGTTTTGATTGAAGTTAAAGAAATATGTTCTCTCATATTTTTTTTTCAATCACAACCTGTTATGTTTCGATCTCAAAAAAAAAATATTTTTGATTGCCACTTATTCTTTTTTGCTCTCAAATCTCTTTTTTAGTTTCAAATCTATTCTATTTGATTGAATAATAAAGGAACAAAATTCTCTCCATAGATTGGTTGACAGTTAGTGGCTGGCTTCCATTAAAAATAAATTGTAGCTTTTTGCAGTGGCAGGACATCAGAGGGGTATGGAGAATCATTTCGGGCTACAAAACACCCCATGCACAGGTTGGGGGGATCGGCAGTGGGTCAACGATCTAAATCGACATTTCAATAGGTTTGATCAAGCACCCATTCCTCCCCCCATGCAGCCAGTCCGTCATTTGCTGACACCTGGCTTATGCCCTCCTCACTCAGGCCTCGTCCACACATACGAAAACGATCTTTTCCCTCTCCGTTTTCGATGGCATCGTTTCAAGAAATATCCGCGTCCACACAGATCCGTTTCAGCACGACTGAAAACGCTACTTCATATTCCAGGCCTGTAGGTGGCGCTGTTTCAGTTTCAGAAATTCACCAAAAACGGAGAGAAAGAGGCGGAGCATGCGCACAAATCTTGAGCGCTGTTTACAAATTGGCTTTAGAAGAAACCAAACTCAGGGAGAAATTATATTTTGCCTTAGTAACCCTAATAGGCTCAATATCTTCTCCAGCAGGAAAACTATAGTCCGCCATTGTTGTTGATGTTGTTATGAGACGTCTCGCAGGAGGTGGAAGGCTGCTCGAGGGGTGTGGCGATGACATCATCGTTTTCTCCGTTTCTGTCTGTCCACACAGAAACGCAAGAGTTGCGTTTGCGAATTTCTCCACCCTGGGACCCGTTTTCAGAAAAGTGCGTTTTAGGGCTATGCGCAACAGGATATGTGTGGACGATCGGCCAAAACGATGCAAAACTTCTGCGTTTTTGCGTTTCTGTGTGGACAGGCCCTCAGTCCCTCACACCTTTGGTTCACCAGACCATATACTCACATCTTCACACCAAGATGGAGCCACTCATCCCCCACCCCTGTCCTTCACAGCAGACCAAGTGAGAAAAGAGCTTAGGAGGAAAAAAAGCGAGGAAAGCAGTTAGGAAAGGACCGGATGGTATCAGATGAACTATGTGGAGTTCAACCTGAGCCTTGAGCTGAGAGTGGTACCACAGATTTAGAAGACCTCGTGCGTGGTATCGGTGCCCAAAACATCGCACCCTAAAGACCTCAGCAGCTACAGACCGGTGGCTCTAACATCCCACCTGATGAAGACACTGTAGAGACTGATACTGGGACATCTCCGCTCTGAGGTGGACACCTCCATGGACCCACTACAGTTTGCCTACCGTCCTAATGTTGGAGTGGAGGACGCTGTTATCTTCCTGCTACACCAAGCTCTCTCTCACCTGGAAAAGCCCGGCAGCACTGTGAGAATCACCTTTTTTGATTTTTCAAGTGCGACCACACTTTGTGAGAGCGAACCGACCACAGTTTGTGAGAAACAGGAACTGTGTGTCTGACCTACTCACCAGTAGCATGGGTGCCCCCCAGGGGACTGTCCTGGCCCCCTTTCTTTTCACCCTCTACACAGCAGACTTCAGACACAATGCCGACAGCTGTGTACTGCAGAGATTTTCTGACGACTCTGCGATTGTTGGCCTCATCAGAGATGATGACAACGCAGAGTACAGAGGACTGACGGGGAACTTTGTGGACTGGTGTCAGTGAAACCAACTTCTTATCAATGCAGGGAAAACCAAGGAGATGGTGGTGGACTTTTGCAGACGCTGTTCTGCCCTCCCCTCACCAGTGAACATCCAGGGAATGGACATTGAGCAAGTGGACACTTTTAAGTACCTGGATGTTCACCTCAACACCAAACTGGACTGGTCTCACCACACTGATGCACTCTACAGGAAGGGACAGAGCAGGCTCTACCTTCTGAGAAGCCTGGGTTCTTTTGGAGTGAAAGGGGCACTCCTGAAGACCTTCTATGACTCTGTAGTGGCATCAGCCATCCTGTACGGAGTGGTCTGCTATAACAGTGGCATCACAGAGAGGGAGAGGAAGAAGCTGGATAAGATCATCAGGAAGTCCAGCTCTGTCCTGGACTGCCCCTTGGACACAGTGAGGAAGGTGGGTGACAGAAGAGTTCTGGCTAAACTGTCCTCCATGCTGGACGATGAGTCCCACCCCCTGCACGGTGTCCTGACAGGACTGAGGAGCAGCTTCAGTGACAGACTGCTTCACCCTCCATGTGTGAAGGAAAGATACAGAAGGTCTTTCCTTCCTGCTGCTGTTAGGCTTCAAAATGAGCACTCCTAATATGTGCAATATTATTACGCCATAAGGCTAATAACTTTATAATCCAGCTACACCAATCTGTGCAGTCTGTGCCATTTCTGTATGCTGTTGCAAACTGCCATTTCCCCGTTGTGGGACAAATAAAGGTTTTTTCTTATTCTTGTTCTTATTCTTATCGCCTTATTGTGATCGTGAACAATCCGTAAGTACAAAGTCTGATTATAAATGGAAGAACATTATAACTGATATAACTGTGCAACAACAACTGTACAGTATAAAGCTTGAAGTACAAAATTTAACTGTATAGTCAATGTACATCATTATTGACGCATATACAGAGTAAACGTTACTTTTAGTTAGGCGCAGTTCTTTTCATTCAGTGATACTGTTTGTCTTACTTGCTCCTACCAACACAATTTCGGTCTGCTTTCTTTGTAGGTGATGACTGTGATGTAGCCATGTACGTTTCCTGGTGGACTTTGACTCTAATCTCCACCCAGTAAGACACTGGTCACCGAAACTCTGTCACTACCTTAGCTATGCCGGATGCAGCTCAGTACTGAATGTCAGGGAAATAGGGGACCTCTAGTTATCCTAAACTCCCATCGAGAGCCTGTCATGCCTGAGTTAGAATGAGAAACTGAGTTGGAAGTAGTAAAAGCAGTTCAGACTGAAGGGAATAAAGGCTTGTGTTGGTGTCAGAAAAGAAGAGCCATCCTATCAGTAGGTTGGCAGTGCCCAACACAGGTAGGCCCTGAGGATGACAAGCCTGTTCAAGCGCAGCAGTGGAGACTCTAGGAGCAATGCAAGTGGAGGTGGGGGCAGCAGTGGGCAAGGGCAGCTCAACAACAGCAGGACAAACCGGCAGGTTAGACGCCTGGAGTTCAACCAAGCCATGGAAGACTTTAAGACCATGTTCCCCTCTGTGGACTATGAGGTGATTGAGTGTGTGCTGCGTTCCAACAATGGAGCTGTGGATGCCACCATTGACCAGCTTCTCCAGATGAGCATCGACGAACAGGGATCAGATGACAGCTCAGATTCGGATGGCAGCATCCCACCAGAGGTCAGTGGATCAAGTATACTACCTTATAACTACTTTTATTTTTATGATTATCCGTAGGGTCAGTGCATTTAAATGGAGCATCTTGGTTATTATATGCATATATAAACGGAATTTGTTGCATGCTTTAAACTTTCACAAGTCCTATTATTGTCTGCTGACTCCATTTAGTTCACCCAGGGCTTCATGAGCAGTTAAAGGGGAATTACATTACAAGGGGAAATACAGTCGTTTACTCACGCATATAACTTTGGAGTCATTTGGAGTCGTTTGGAAGATATTTAGATCCGGCGGAGCGCCACGTATATCTAAATAGTGGGAGTGACAGGGGCACCGAAACGCAGCCTCTAAACAACGCATTATCTAACACAAGACTCGTTCATTTCACCAATATTTTGTTGTGCTGTTCCCCGTTGAGTTCGGAGTTACCTGTTATTATCATCCAGGGTCTGTAGATTGACCTACTAACTTCTGACCTGGATGATGTCATCTCTGAGTGCTGCGCAACATGACTGAATATTTTTCCAATTCTGAGGTTGTGGACGACGACTTTGTTTATGATGGACGTCCTTACTGTTTTGAGTATAGGAATATAGGATAGGGAGGAACAGCTGGCCAAAGAACAACAAACCGCTGCACATCCACGAATAGACAACAGGTAACTCCGGACTCAATGGGGAATAGCACTAGTGTATCATAACAAAATATTGGTGAAATGAATGAGTTTCGTGGCAGATAATATTTAGAGGCTGCGTTTCAGTGCCCCAGTCTCTCCCACTATATGGATATACGCGGCGCTCCACTGGATCTAAATATCTTCCGAATGACTCCAAATGAAACTAAAGTTATATGGGTGAGTAAAGGATTGTATTTTATGCCAGAAATAAGGTCCAGGTTGTAAAAAAAAAAACAGTAATTCCCCTTTAACGTTGCTGCAGACCCAGGACCTCGTCCTTAGTGGAGTGCTGCAAAACTGTAATGTGCAGGCTTTTGTTTCTGTTTAGATTCTGGAGAGAACTCTGGAACCTGACAGTTCAGATGAAGAACCGCCTCCAGTTTACTCTCCACCAACATATGATATGCACATATATGACCAGAAATATCCAGAAGCCCCACCAACACCTCCCCCACGGTAAGGAAGAAGGACTACTAAGCCAATTACTAAATTAAAGGAACAGTATTCAGTAGAACAGTAGAACAAGATTCTGGCCAAAACTGGTACTGCAGTCACTTTCAAAATACTGTAGAACGGTGTATCCCCTCCAACCTCCCCCCCTGACTCGAGGTTGCCAGCTACGCTGCAGGATCCAGCAATTACGTTTCACATTGTCATAATCGACGTGCTAATGTTGTTTTCCTCGGCGTTTCAGCATATTGACAGAGAAACGGGCTCATAATGCATTGCTAATGTTAGCAATGACGACTCGCCGTTTTTATTTCCCAAACAATTCCTTACCTTTTCAGTACGATGACCCACCTCCTCTGTATGCGCTAACGCAACGTTACTTTGCACCAACATGCATAACTTTGTTCGACTGTCGTGAATATTTGAAATGTCCATTTACATTATGTACAAGTAAGTTAGCCAGGAGAAAATTAGCA
>JASGAT010396846.1:0-10877 GCA_030220025.1 Chelon auratus
GATGATCCACAGAGGCCCCTCCCCTCAACCCATAGGACCCAAAGGCCCCCACTAACAACATTCTGTTGCCAGACACCAGAGGACACCCTCAGAAGGCCCATGTCCATTCTCTGATGAGTCACAACTGTTTTGGAGGCACAAGGGAGACCTACATAATATTAGGAAGGTAGTCATAATGTTATGCCTGATCGGTGTAATATGCTGTTCTATGAGAAGAAAAAGATATGATTAAACTGAACTGATTAAATCAATACAAAGTAAACTCATCTGTGACATGACAAGTCCCACAATTCAAAAGGTTTAAGTGGACGCCTGTATCTAGCGGTAGTAACAGCAAAAGTGGTTTAATACTACAGAAAAAAACAAAACAAAAAAACAAACTAGTCTCATTTTGAGAAGGTGGAGATGTGCAGCCTTTTGCCTGCAGCTCTTCATCTAACATCTCACTGCGGCTGCTTCCTCTTCCTCCATTGCTCCCTGCAATATTTCAAACTGATCTGTTGTAAAAAAACAAAACAAAACAAAAAAAAACGAATGGCGGCAGCAAGTGCTAACCTCACTGAGAAAACACAAAGGACAGGAGAGCAGCAGGAGTAACAAAATAAATATACATCTGTCATACATGAGTACGTCTGACTAAAGCATACATTTAGAATCTAAAATTCAAGCAACCTTATATAACATATAACCTTAAAACCAAAAATTATACAATATAGTCTGAACCAACCAATGTATTATAATAATAATAAAAAAAAAATGAACCAGGTTAGTCTGTATATTTAACCCATCAGCTTTCCACTGCTACCTGAGAACTGGACTGGCAGCCTGCATGGTGTCCTGTGACTTAATCACTCAAAACATTAAGACGGCAGGCAGAAACAAACAAAACAGGTTTTATCGCCAACTCTTACATCAGGATGATTGTTGATATTGTGCAACGTTTATCTGTTTAAAATGGACAATGAGTGTGTGTGTGGGCTTTTATATGCACGATAATAATGTAAGTAAACACACTCACACTGTTTTCATATGTTGTGTGTTTGCCTGACAAGATCCCCTCCCTTTGTTAGCTGCTCTCACACACACAGAAACACTTTTCATTCAGCAGCTGAATTCCTGTTTCCTTGCCGCCCATTCAGAGAGTGTGGACAAGAATAACCTCAAAAGAATGTGAAGGCATGAACAAACCTTAGCAAAATAATCCCGATTTAACAGAGAGTATTGGGACACACAGAGGTTCCCCACACTTTGATAAGGCTGTCAGAAGATACATATATTTGTTTTTGGTTATTGTGCCTACTTGAGCATGTAATGTCTGTTGTCTGTGTGTACAGTGTAAGCTTATGTGGGTGTTTAGTTTTGATACCTCATGGGTTTACGGTCACACGTCACTCAGCATACGTTGAGTGTGTGTGACTGTGTGCGTGGAAAATGCTTTATACAAATGGCTTATTCATATTTGCAACAGGCAGTGGGCGCCCGCCGTAGCATTCTCACCATACTGGCTCCTCTCAGCCAAGTTGAGGCTTGACGTGTGTGTGTGTGTGTGTGTGTGTGTGTGTGTGTGTGTGTGTGTGTGTGTGTGTGTGTGTGTGTGTGTGTGCGCGCACGCGTTTATGCTTCCATGTGTCCCGTCATTGTGTCATGGCTGTAAGCTTTACCACAGACGGTGGCTGACAGACGCACAATCAACATGCGCACTGAATCATTCTCTGTACACTAACACATGCACTGCGTGGAAGACAAATGGACCTTGCTGACACACAGACAGTGATGCGGACAAGCTGCTTTTCCATTTGAATGCTCAGCCAAACCACAAGCCACAATTACACTTGTCCCTGTCTGTTTGACTGCAGAAGAGATAGTGTGTTTGCCCACGTTGTGGGCTTGTTCAGGCACACAATTCAATAAAAGTCGTTGTAAGGGTAAATAATTGAGAAAGGACATACTGTTTGTTATAACTGTAACTGTAGTACATTTTGTTTAATGTTCTTCTAATGCAACTGTTTTCTCTAGATAAATATTATTTTATAACTCATTTGAATTTCAGGTCAGCTTTGGGTAAATACGCTGATGCGTCGCAGTGTTCTTGGCTCTTGAGTACCATCTTTTGCAGAGAAATCAAGGAAAAACAACTTTGATTACCTTCCCTGAGTAAGATCCCTGATCTGGGTCACGTGGTGTTAGTGGCATGATAAGACTAGACGGATCTCTCTCCTCTGTCTCAGTTGATGTTCTGACTGTACTCACAAAAGATGATCCTCATTGGGGCACATACACATTCACTACACTTTCAGCCCATCACTGCTGCTATAATATTGGAATTATATATAAATAGAAAAATAACATGTATTTAATTTAACTGAGTGACCCAAGTGAGTCAGTGAGTAACTAAATCTGAATTTGTGGTCAATGGTTTATTTAAATAGGGTGCAATTTCTGTCATGTAGAGGACACCAAATGAAATTAAGTTTAACAAACTTAATAAAGGTAGTTGTACTATTCAAGTAGTAGTTAAGTAGTGCTTAAACTAAACAATTTAGCTCTAATTAACTATGTTAAGTTTACTTTGTCCTTTTGAGGCAATGAGTTTGCTTATTATTTTCAAGTTAGGGTCAACTTATTAGGTTTTACAGTGTGCTGTATTTCAAATAAGATCTCAATGAAGACTCTCGAGAGCAGATGCTAATGGCGAGTGTGGCAATGCTACGGACTGCAAGGGAGCTCAGCACACTGCAACTTACGAAAACACATGCAAACAGACATAACACAAACAAATTAAAAACAGGTCCTCGTCAATTTGAAAACACTTCCGAATCCCAAAATGTAATGGAAATAAGTTCAACAACAGCAGGTACTGAAATGTAGAGCAAGTAGCAGAAGCTGAAATAGCAAGGTTCATAGTTTGGTTCATAGTGTTTTTTGTTAATTTGCTTGCTTGTCTGTTTGCATGTGTTTTCATTAGCTGCAGTGCGCTGAGCTCTCTTGGCCCCCCAAACGATGCTGCTATGTAGGGCATTTGCACGTGTTAAGCAGTTCATGTGCATAAAGACATATAAAACTAAACGACATATATTTCAATAACGTTCCTAGTTGATACAATAGACCAAAAACTAATACCTAGTTATTTTTTTGTTTTTTTTTACCTTCATAACTTTACGTGACACAGTGGGGAGGCTCTGTGGAATGTGTTACAATGTTTATAGTGCTGTTGACTCCTACCTGTTGTGTTTCCTGGAATTATTGTAAACATCCTGTCACAGGAATATTCAGCAGGTGCAAAGGAGTTAAGTCCGACAAAACTGACAGGACAAATTTAAAGAATGACAGAGAACTATGTGAACGACAAGCTTCCACTAATTCAAAAAGGATTTAAATATTAAAGGGGAATTACTGTTTTGTTTTGTTTTTTTACAACCTGGACCATATTTCTGACATAAAATCCGATCGTTAACTCACCCATATAACTTTGGTGTCATTTGAACGATATTTAGATCAGCGTATATCCATATAGTGGGAGTGACTGGGGCACCGAACGCAGCCTCTAAATAACGCATTATCTGCTGTGAAACATTTCACCAATATTTTTTTATGATACGCTAGTGCTATTCCCCGTTGAGTCCGGAGTTACCTGTTATCATCATCCAGGGTCTGTAGATTGACCTACTAACCTCTGACCTGGATGATGTCATCTCTGAGCACCGTGCGCAACCCACGTGGCTAGTTGACCTGTAATTTGTTAGTGCTATTTTTTTGCAACATGGCTGAATATTTTTCCAATTCTGAGGTTGTGGACGACGACTTTGTTTATGATGGACGTCCTTACCGTTTTGAGCCAGAGTATACGGATGAGGAGCTTGTTGAAAGGAGGATGCGGAGTCAGAAAGCAGAACAGCTGGCCAAAGAACAACAAACCTGCACGTACGCAAATAGATAACAGGTAGCTCCGGACTCAACGGGGAATAGCACTAGCGTATCATAACAAAATATAGGAACGAGTTTCACGGCAGATGATGCGTTATTTTGAGGCTTTGCGTTGCCCTAGTCACTCAAACTATATGGATATACGCAGATCTAAATATAGTTCGAACGACTCCAAATGACACCAAAGTTATATGGGTGAGTAAAAGATCGTATTTTATGCCAGAAATAAGGTCCAGGTTGTAAAAAACGGTAATTCGCCTTTAAGATACAGTCTCTTTCAATGAAAAAAAACACTGTACTCCATCCACAAACCCTTTGGCTTCAGCATAGTTTTTCCATTTTAGGTAGCCACATAGCTGTTCTTTAAAAATACATGGTCTCTCCCGTCCCAACAAATGATGGAGTTATGATGGAGATTCAGTCTTCTTAGAAAGATGTGCGTAGACTCACAACTAAGAGATCTGGTTCACACTTGTTTTTATTTCCATAAATTGACGTATAGTTTTTAAAAGATTAAAAGAATCTCAGTAACCAAGGTCAATGAAAAATGTTGAAATAAATGAATGCCCTTATATTTAAAAAAAAATGTTTTTACAGCCAGATTAAAATAATAAAAACATATACATCATGTGTCTAGAATGTCCGTGAGAAATGATTGTATTATGTCTTCTGCAACTTGTCCTCCCCTTCTGTCCTTTCTTTTTTTTCTTTCCTTTTTTGCTATTTTGCTCAGGGTTTGTGACCGCTGATCCCAGTGAGGTCACTTCACGGTAAGCCGTCGTCTGGTTTTCCTGGCTGCTGTCAACAGCCCTGTGAATTTATATTTTTCCACATCACTCCTTTTCCCTCTGAGGGGGCAAAAAAATTCAACTATATGCATTTGAGAGTATAAAGTCTTTGGTTTAATTCTCAGTCTATGATAACTTTGTGCATGTATGTGTGCATGCAGTGTGTGTGCTGTGTGTGCAAAGGTCCACTGGGATTGTTGGCCACAGATGTGAAACTCATTCCTGTGCTGTTTTTCTCTCCTTCATCCCGCTTATCCTTTTCTCTTCTTTATTCTTCCCCTTCCCTTTTCTTTTTCTCCTCACTTTATTCTCCTTTTGTTCCTTTTTCTGTGTGTTTCTGTGTACATATTATTCATCTCTTGTATTTCCATTACCAACCCCACCTATTAACTTATCCCTCTCTTTTCACCACTCTTAATTATTATTGGCCTACTCTACCTTTCTCTGCTCCATTCTCCTAATGACCCTTTTTCTTCCTCCATCTTTGTTTTTCCTCTTTTTTCCCCCGCTCTACTTTCTGTTTCTTTCTCCAAGGCCCAGTATAAGTGTATGTGCCTGGCAGAGTGTTTTATTGCACTGTCAGGGGCCTGGGGAGGACTAATTTCACCCATAAAAACAGCTCGGAACAAGAAAAAAGGGCCGGCAGATGGGGATAGGGGGCAAATTTATTGGAATAGTTTGTTTTTTTAAACTGTGAACAGCTATTATTTTCCTTCTTCTCTTTCTCTTCTCTTTCCATCCTGGCAGCTGTGTGTAGTTTTGGCTGTGATGGTCTCTCACCACTCTCACTTCTCCACACACACAGAAACATTTAGACATGCTTATGCATTAATACCTTGAAACCGCCATGGTGTGTGAATACATACAGAAAACAAATATATATATATATATAAAACATAACCACACACACGCATAACTCTTTGGTGTGGCTGTGGGCAGATGTGTTTGTTTGTTTGTTTTACTGAGTGCTGCAGCTACCACAGACCACAGTGTATGTAGCAAGGCTGTAGCCATTTTGTCTGACTGCAATTATTTGGCATATGGCCTGCGATTCCCAACTCAACACACACACAGACGCACGTGTGTGTGTGTGTGTCATTAGCCTCCCCATAACTTACCCCAGCCAGGGCTAAGCTTCCAAAGGAATTGCACATTAAAAAATCAGGCCAATTAAGTAAGCCATTGCTAATTGTAAAAATCAGATATGGCACATCATGATTTATGTATGTATGAGTCCCATGAATCTGTCTCTTCTCAAGTCTGCTGACCGATTTTTATACTGCTACATGGCAAGCTTTAACTTTAATTTATTTATTACCCACTGCACCTACTGAGCCACAGCGGCTCATGTTTTGAGGAGGAATAGCAGAATGTTGTTCCCTGTCTGAAACTGTGACTATCTTGTGCTTTTCAAAATACAATTGTTAAGTTATGTGGGAAGTCTGGTCTTGCGAGCACATACTGATGATAAATACATTCACATGTCTCTGTTAGCAGGTGATGAGGGTTAAAATATTGTCAGGTTTAACTTAAGCTGAAGTTGACTGTCGGTGGAGCTTTGTCAATTAAATAACAATTAATGTCAAATGTTTTACTGACCCATTCAGCCACCCTGACCTCCTCCATCGTTCAGGTTATGTTTTCAGCTGCATGAGCATGTTGGGAGATGTAGTTGCTCCTAAACTGGACTGAATTCAACACTAAAGTGTTTCTGTTATTTTACCTAGCCCTCTGACTAAACCTAAGTTGTCAAAATAATAGGAACAGCTCATTAGTACTATAAATCACAGCCTCCAAACTTGTTGAATCAACATTTCCAGTTATTCAAAAAAACTAAATACCATAACTTCCTGTTTTTGTAGAATTAGCTGAAATAACTGATGTTCTCATTTTTGTTGGGTGGACCATTTTCTGGAGTTGGACAGTACATCTGATGTTCTCAGATGACATGTGCTTTTTGCTGGGATGATGGATACTTGAACAACGTGGAGTGTGCAAATTATGTTTTGACAAAGATCCAGAGATCCAGGTCTGGTTTACATCAAGCAGATATCCTTGCAGTGTTTAACATTTGAGCTATCACCTAATTTAAAGGTAAAATTAAAGCAATTCTATATCACTCCTATAAAGATATTTTTTTAAAGGTTTTTAAAAGATGAAAAATTTTAAATAGCAATCTGTGAGGCAATCATGTTTTCTTGTTTAGTAGTTGAAAGAATCAGTTTATAGAAAATGGTAACATTTGTTCCAGCATGCCAGTTGGATCAGGAATGAAAATAAAGCCACCCAACCATTATATTACATTCAAGGGGTGTTTATATTTACCCAGAGGCCTGTTTTGAAGAAACACTGCTCTGTGCATCTCCTAGTATTGGTAACTATAAAAATCCATACTGAAGTGATTAGTGAGAGCCGTAGATGCCAATGTGGTGGTGTTAGTTTTTTTGCACATGCCCACTCAGTTCTGCAGCCACCCAGAAGCACGAGTGCTGTTCTCAGTGTAAACCAGAGCATGTGTTTGGGTGAGCAGGGAGAGGTTCAGTTCAGTGGAAATAAATTCCTTGGTTCTGACTTTTCTATGCGAGTATTTTGTCCTTTGTTTTGTGATTATCTAATAGCTAAGTTACGGGGCACTTTATAATGTTGTGGGTTTATGGGAATAACTGTACTGCTCTCTGGCTGCTGTGTGATGGTTTGTATAATACGTATATGTGCATGCAGTATGTCTGTCAATTAAGCCACTGTGGATTTGAAGGGCCCCTTGGGGCTCTGAGTTCTAGGGAAACCAGAAACATGGTGGTGGCAAAACCACAAATTGTTTAAATAAGTGTTTGTGAAGATGAACGAAGCTGAAATCAATGTGAGTAGGGCCACTGATGTGGGTCAGTCACGGCCGTTTACTTCTATTAAGTAAATTCTTTTTCTGTTATATGTGTTATATTTTCTGTGAGATTTGATGCACCACAGTGGCCAGAACCACTCTGCATGCAGCATAAAAACATATGTGTTTTTGGATAATTTTATTTATCATCCACAAGAAGTAGCCAATGTCTTTTGTTCTTGGCTTTTATCTGCTTTTGGAAACACTCAAGCAGAGTAACACACTTCTGTACCATGCAAATAATAACTAATGGCAATAAAAGTGGAAATATAAAGTTAGATTTTCATCCTGTAACAAATGACTTCAAAGTCTTCACTTAGCCTCCAGAACCTCTGTTTGTGAATGTGTGTGTCCATTTGGGGATGGGAGTGAAAGAGGATATGTTTTGCTGCTCAGAGGTTTCAGGAAATGCCGCTATAGGAGCCTGATGTAGCTGCAGGGTTTCTCTCTCTCTCGCTCGCGCTCTNACACACACACACACACACACCCGGCTTCTTTTGTGAGTACCATCTCATCTAAACCATCTCAAGCAAGTTCCTACTAACTCTAACCCTTACCCTAATGCTAACCATAACCTAATTGTAACCTCTGAGTCCTCAAAATGTCCTCACTTTGCACAAGTCCTCACTCTGATGGTGTAAAACCGAAACTGGTCCTCAGAAAGAAGCTGTACAAGAGCACGCACACATGCACAGAGTTTGAAAGAACAGTGTTTTTTTGGTCACCAGTTGGCTCAGCTTCATTTTCCTTTACATCTACCACTTTTGTATGTGTCTGCGTGTGTGTTTGCAGCGTTTTTAACTTTTTCCCATACTTGAGTCTGTGCGTGTGTGTGTATGCACCTATGAGGTCATTAAGAGCAATTAGCTGTGGCACTGCAGGGCTAGTTAGTGACCCGCTGATGGATTGAAAACGTCCACAATGCAAACTGACACTTCTTCATTTAAATCCTCTCCTCTCCTCTCCTCTCCTCTCCTCTGTGTGTGCGTGTTCATTAGTTTGGGTAGACGTTTGTTTTTGTGTGCCTGTTGGAGTGCGTGTGTGTGTTTTGTGTGCTTGTAAGTGGATTTGATTTCAGAGGTATGTCTTAGGCCCATTTGAATCATTAAGTGTGATTAGTGGAGAGGGAAGGAGGTCTCCTACTTGCTCTTTACCCACAGAGAGAAAATGTTTTATACTACCAGCTGTGCCTGAGCCAAAAAAAAAAAATGGAAATGAACCTCTCAGTCTCTCTCTGGCTTTAGATCTACAGCTCTCTTTTGGCCTCTCTTTTTTTCCTTTCTATTTTTCACTTTCAATAGTTTCACTTCCCTCAATTAATGTCAAGATTAACAGCTAATGCAAATACACTTGACAGATTGTTTTTCCACATTTTTTGATTCCTTCCTAAAAGTCAATGTTTTTCTCTGTGTTGTGTAAAACAGTATAACGCAGTGATTTGATTAAGGGTCATAAAGGCTGCTAGCCAAAGCTTACTAAGCTAATCCCCGAGTGCTTTGCACCAAGACCGACAATCACATGAGTATTTTATCCTTGCAACAGAAACACAGACAAATAGTATTTCAAAACCACTGTATGACCAACTTAGGGGCCATACATTTAAGGTAGTAGGAATTTAGCTCCTTGTAAGTGTTGGTAGTCAAAACCTAATGGTTTAGTTGATGGTATAGTCATGTTGTTGAATCCGTCCAGTGAGAGAAATTGGGGTAATGACTGTGGAGTATATTTGTAGCTTACAGTTTTCTGTCACAAGCCTAGCTAATGTGGGGAATGTTATCAAATACGGTCCAGTCGCCATCCTCACAATTTGAGGTTGGTTTTGAATGCTGAGACTAACTGCCAACTTGGAGATAGTTGTTATTCTCCCTTGGTGTGACAAATTGAGTTAACTGAGCAAGACATGAGGTAAGCAAGTCTTGCTATTCACATTTTGCAATGGTGACCTTTTTTTTTTTTTTCTGTAGCGCCCGTAAAAATCCTGGCCAGTGATCTCCCTCTCATGGAGAAGGAAGCTGCAGCACAGACCGAACATGCCGAGTTCAGTGTAATTACTGCACAAATAGCCTGTAATGCAATGGCTTGGTACTTGTCTGTGGCGTGGTAAATGGGAACCTATGTATCTTAAGTGTGGATGCTGTCCAGTTGGATCTCCTTTCTTCTCTAAATGGCATGGGTTATTTATTTCATAATGCCCCTATGAGAATTTTTGCTCTGTCTCTCTTCATTTTTGTCACTTCTGGGAGATTTATGATCTGTCCAAACTGTATTTCGGATAGTGTGAGATACACACTCCCCTCTCTCTTACAATGTTCCAGTGTCAGATTTTGGGATGTCTGCATCAATCATTCTCTGCAAAAGCTGAAAAGCCAACATTCAAACCCACTTCACTATGACTGGCCAGCAACTGCATCCAACAGTCTCTAAATCACAATGAACAGAAAATAAACATGACTGCCAGCCCTACTGCCATCCTGCCATCTGCTCTGCAGAGTTTCTAAATACACTATATACACACACACACAAGGAGTTTTCTGTAGTTTTGTTTTTTTTTAATCTGCAGTTTCCCAAATGACCACTTGATGCTGGCTCCAAAAACGAGTAAACCTCAACCCCCCCCCAAAACCTCAATGGTATAATTAATGTCTAACTTTACATCAGAAATTATAGCCGGGTACTATAAAATTGTTCCCTTAACTGTATCAATGGTTAACTTCTTCACTCCTGACAACTGAATGTTTACATAACTTACCCATTTAGGTTTAAAGGTGCATGCACGCATTGACAGGTAGGTGTTCCACTAATGCTCCATCTCCTTGACATTTTTGCTTAGACAAGAGTTAGGCAGGCAGGCAAAGAAAAGATGGCAACTTCTAGAGCTGCCCACACTGAGTCTCAAAACCGTTCTTCATCAATCTTATGAGAGACATCTTGAACCTACACTGTTGGAAATTCCTGTTAATTTACAGCAGAATTCCGACAGTATTCACCTGTTATTTTTGAAAACATCAAGAAATCGTGAAATTTTGGTGATTTACTGTTCTTTTAACAGAACTATACTGTTTTCCTAAAATACAACATTTTACAACTAGTCATTCATCCAAACCATTTTTTGCATTCTGGGAAATTTGACCCGAACTACACATGGGAAGCTGGGTCTGTTCAGGCTGCACAGTGGTGAGGTGGTTAGCAATGATGAAAAGGTCCCGGGTTCGAATCCATGGGCCGACTGGGCCTTTCTGTGTGGAGTTTGCATGTTCTCCCTGTGTCTGTGTGGGTTCTCTCCA